>VWZD01009947.1:567661-679608 GCA_013396695.1 Sakesphorus luctuosus
GGCGGGCGGGACGTGTCGCCCCCCGCCGTGTCCCTCCCGTCCCTCCCGCCCCGTACTTAAGACGGCGGCGGCGGGCGCTGCTCCCGCTGGCGCCCTGACCGTGTCACCCCACAGAACATGGCCCCGACGTGCCTGCGGCCCCTGCTGAGGTACCGCTCCTTCGCCATCCTCTTCCTCACGCCGCTGCTGCTGCTGCCGCTGCCGCTCGCTGTGGCCACGCGGGTAAGTGCCTGTGGGGCCGCTGCGGCAACAGCCCGGGGCCGGCCCTGCTGCCCCCCAGGACATCCCGCTCTGCCCCCGGGTTCGGTCCTGCACCCGGGGGCTCCCACGGGCCCAACCCACTTTGCAATTAGATGCGATTCATTTGGGGCCAACACAAATCCACGCGCAACTGGCCGGCGCGTTTGGAACTGCGTCTTGCACTGTCTCGCAGGGATGGCCGTGGGATGAAGGGCAGGAGTTGGTCCCCCAGCTCTCTGCTGAGGCTCTGGGACTCCGATCATGTTGCCTGGTGACGTTCTCCATCCTGCTGCATATGCCATATCCACCAATTCACACCCTTGTTAACTCCAGGGATGGTGATGGCACAACTCCTTTGTGTTCAATGGCGTTGTATCAGCATAACATTGAAATAACCCAGTGTAGCCTCCTGATCAAATGTGAAAGCTCTGTTTGCAGTCTTTTAGCCTACTAGAGCTTTGGAGGCTATTCTAATGCACAAAACAGCCTTTTTTTCTGAGCGACCCGTATTGCTCAGTCCATTTTAAAGAACAGGAAATTTTCGTGTGTGTTTATAAACCAAATTGCCAGCCCTTCTGCTTTACCTGTCTAAGTAATACCAGCCCAGCCTTTCAGTTGAATGGTGGTGCTTTATAGAACAAGGAATTCCTCTCTGTTAAGCTCTATTTTGGTCAAAACTAGGAAAGACAATTTGCCCAAAAAAGTTTGTGTTCACTTTTCCAGTATTTGTAGGCTTATTGCACCATCAATCTAATCTGAGAAATTACAATATTTCGCAATGGGAGAGAAACATTCCGGTCACCGATTGCTTTTTCATCTTTCAGCAAGGAGGTCACTGTGTTTTGTGTCAACTGTACAAAAACACCTAAGAAACATTCTGTGACTGTTCTCATAAATCATAGATAGATAAGGTATAAACACAAACATATATTCAGTTCCAAATGTTTGTTTGTTTGAATTGGCCATGGTTGTTGGAGTTAATTTATAAGCATGGTTGTATTTTTGAACTTCACATAAATTATTGACTCTCTACTCTCTAAAGCCAGTGTTCCTTCTGTGTTGTGAATTTTATTCACTTATAGTTGTTTATCTGTCTTTCACACTGGCAACAGATTAACCACAGTCAGTTCTAGTCCTGAGTTACTGCAGTACAGCACGAATTGTATCATGAGCTCACTTTGTATATATAAAGGATAGAGAGTTCTTTAGGATCTGCCTGTTATCTTTTCGTTTCTGAAGAATTTTTTTTTCAAAATTTGTGCTACAATTAATCTCCTGGAAACCTGACAGAAAAAAATTCAAATTTCTTACAAAGGCTGTTTCCTGGTTCTTAAACTTCTCAACAAAATGAAGAAAAACACAGACCTATTTATAAATATCACCTGACAGTTGTTTTTAAATGTCACTGTCACACCATTTATTTTAGCAATAAAGTCCTGTTTGTTGTATTAGAATAAAATCCTATAAACACATGCCCTAAATATGAGCAAATACTGGACTACAGGACACTGACTTCAGCTTTCAAACAGTTCACTGTTAGCTAATGAATGCTTGCTTCTCCCAACAACTTTGGGAGTACAAACCAAGGAAGGCTGTGCTACAGAAATGCCTGATCAACAGTCCAAAAAGACGGGTTGCAACAATTCTATAACTAGGGAATCCCCTTAGCAGGTAGGCACTGTATGATTTGGGAAAGAAAATAAATACCTCTGATGTGCTTAGTTACAAAAAAAAAAAGTTACTTAAAAAAGCTAAGAACTTGGATACACCTTAAAGACTTGTGAATTTCAGGCAAGGTAATCATCCACAATGGGAAATTTTACCATTCATTTAAAAATAATTAACTCACTATTGCTGTTCTTGGCTCCCAGATGTGAAATCTGCTGATCTCAACTGCCAAGAGGTAATTGCACATGGCAAACTGTGCACTTACCTAGTTGTGGAAGGTTTGTTTTTGTCACACCATTTATTTTGTGTGGATGGATTAAAACAAACACTATGGTCTTCTTTGTCAAAAAGACATTTTTGTACAAGTGACTTCAAAATGTTGTTTAAAAGCACAAGTTTAAACCCTCATTCAGCATAACATGTTAGGCTACAGACAGTGGAGCTTGTGAGCCACTTGTAAGAGCTACCAATGTGTTTATCTTTAAAAATAATTTTCTATGCTTAAATGTGCCTTCTATTCTGTTTCAGGAGGCCAGATGTGCATATATCATCATCATCATGGCTGTGTTCTGGTGCACTGAAGTGATCCCCTTGGCTGTCACTTCCCTCATGCCAGTGGTATTTTTCCCTCTGCTTGGAGTTCAGCGCTCTAAATCAGTAAGGGACTCACTCAATCCAGCTTTGATATAGGAAAATCCAGTGCTCTGACCCCTCATCAATATTTACTCAACAAGTTTCTATAAGTGTTCAGGTTTCTTGTATGGAAAGATGCTGAACTAGATACACGTTTGCCCAAAATGTTAAGAGTGGGGGACTTGAGTTGGTAGAGGGGAGGGTCTGTTTTGGGCATGGATCCTGCTGGAGAGCATCCCACTAGTGCCAGCAGTTTGTGTGTTCATAACCCATCCCATGAGAGAGCAGTGCTGACAGATCTTCTGGGAGATCTCAAAACACATGACACAAACTTCTGACAGGATGGACAATGTGGTGCCAGCAGGTACACTGTCCTGAGCTTATCCTGGGCTGTTGCCCAGTTCTGTAGCCCAGGTCACTACTGACCAACAAGCTGGTAAAGGCAGATGTGGTTGCTAAAGGTGCTGAGAAATCCCTTTTGAAGCTGAGTGTTTCCAGCACCCTCACCATACTTTGCATCCCTAACAATGTTTTAGGAAACTGCTGTGCTTTTGTGCAATGATGCACAAAGAGCCCCTGCACAGACAGTTCATCACTTACATGGGGGATGAAGAGTTCAGGAAGATGCAGGGAGCTCTGAGGCTGCAGCTGCATCTTCTGCCAGGGTTGGATGGGACCTGGTCTAGTCTGTGGCTTTGAGAGGGTGGAAGGCAAAATGTACTAGTGAAGTGTGTAAGAGGCAGCATTTGGGCCCTTGACTTACCTTTTCTGTCTTTCAGGTGTGCTTGCAGTACCTCAATGACACAAACATGCTCTTCGTTGGAGGGCTGATTGTTGCAATTTCTGTTGAACAGTGGAATCTTCACAAAAGGATTGCACTGAAGGTCCTTCTGATTCTTGGGGTGAAACCTGCACTGTAAGAGTATTAAATTGCTTCTTTTTTGCCTCTTTTCAATTTAGCAGAGGCCGAGGGGTGGTGCTTAACAGTCAGCAGAGAAAGGATCTTTCAAGAACTTTTTTAGCCGCACTTGCACCATGTTTCTAGAGGTGAAGTCTAACAACAGAACAGTTTATTTGTCCTTTAGCCAAAACCAGCATCTGACTAAACTGTAGAGGTTTGCCATTGGGGACAAAGTTATGACAGACTTAATAATGCACTGGGATTCCTTCAGTGAAGGTGGTAGAGCTGTCCTAGAAGGGAATCTGGCCCTGTTCTCTATTATTAAATGGTGCACACATCCCCATCTGGGCTTTGCTCTCCAAACTACAGTGA
The DNA here is from genome assembly GCA_013396695.1 of Sakesphorus luctuosus. NCBI lineage: Eukaryota > Metazoa > Chordata > Aves > Passeriformes > Thamnophilidae > Sakesphorus > Sakesphorus luctuosus. The sequence continues at coordinate 571,476 of VWZD01009947.1, forward strand.
TTACAAAGCCAAACAGTGTCTGTTTGCTTTCTTCTTTTCTCCTCTGCCTGTTTCTCTCTTTTCAGCCTCATGCTGGGATTTATGATAGTCACTGCCTTCCTGTCCATGTGGATAAGTAACACAGCCACTACTGCCATGATGGTTCCCATTGTCCAGGCTGTCCTGGATCAAATGGACAACATGGAGTATGATGTGACCATGATGGAACAAGCAATTGGGCAAACAAATACAGTGATTGAGCTGGAAGAAAAGAGCACATCAGATTCCACTGCAGTGCATGGTAAGGGCCTGCTCACCAGTGAGGTGATGCTACTGGGCTTGCTACACTCACAGCTCTCGAGCCTAGAAGGAGTGCTTTGTACCTTTTCCAAGGGAAGAGGATGATAACCTGAATGAAACTCCCTAAATACATGGCATTTAGGTTTTACAAAATAGCTTCTGATTTTGGTGGCTGCCATTTTGTTATGCTAGTGCTAGATCCCAGATAAAGTGTTACGTTCTTTCCTTCAAGCTGGAGTAATTCTTCCAGAATTTCCCCAGACTTAACTGTCTGCTCAGGGAAGTGAAAATCATATCCTGTGGGAAATAACCATCCAAACTCCCACTATCCCACTTTCTAAATCTTGTGATTGTCAGTAGGGATTCAGCTTCTAAGGCATATAGAAATATTTGAAAAAAAAAAGTAAACAGCCTATTTTGGTTCTAGCGTAATAAATATCTCCTTATGGACCAGATTGTATGTGGAGGTGGGGAGAAGAAAGAGGACTGCTTTAAAAGCCACATGAAAAAAGACAATCTAGTGTAATTAGACTCACAGTAGACCAACTGCTCTTTGGAACCCTTTGAAGTGTGATCTTACCCTGATGCTTTTTCCTCAAGGTCCTCTGTTGATGCTGTCATTCTGCAATAGGTTTCACTTGATTTGAACCATGTGCACAGACTCAATCCCTCTCATTTCACTGCTCTGCTGTGCTGTTACAGAGAGCTGTATTCTTAAATATGATTACAGATCACATCTCAAGCATAATGAAGATAATAAGTGTGTGCAAAAAGTACCCTTTGGTATTGTTGAATTGATTGTAATTGCCATAAATTCTTTGTCCTGCTCCATTAGTCCAGTCAGACTTTAAGATTAGAGTGTAAACCTAAAAGAACAATGGAAACAGCAGCAAAGTTTCACTGTTAATGTAAACTGACATGACATTGATTAAGTTATGCCAAGCAAGAATTTGGGTTTTGGTGATTTTTTTCCCTGCCCATATTCATAACTGTTAAATCCAGTTGGATTCTCACTGTGGGATTGGAATTGTTCCAGTGACTACAATATTTGGCTGGCTGTAAGCCTCTCTGTGTAATAGGAAATTACTGCTGAGGAACTGTGGCACTGATATGGACAACAGCATCCTTGTATCTTGCAGATCCAGACTGTCTGCCTCACTCTTCAGCTCCTCACGAGTATGAGTCTGAAGTATTTAGGGACAGATCTATGGTTTCTTTAATTAAAATAAATGGAATATAGAAGGTGGAAGCACTGAGGCTGCAGACCCTATCCTGAACTCTCTGCCTCCCTAACTTTACCTGAGGCAAGTCGTGTTCTTTGTGTCTAGTTGTAAGCAATGGACAAGTCCCTGATGACCCTAAATCTTCTGAGGAAAATAGAATGAGGAAACGTATATGCAAGGGAATGACACTTTGTGTATGCTACGCTGCCAGCATTGGAGGAACTGCAACACTCACTGGAACAGGACCAAACCTGGTACTGAAAGGCCAGATGAATCAGTAAGTCATTCTTTCTGCTTCTTTTAGTTACACTGTCATACCATTTCTGTGGCCAACTGACTGGTCTTAGATGGCAATTTCAGTTGTAAATTTTAAGCAATAAGTTGAGGAACTGAGAGTGAGAAACGTGTACAAAGTGTTGGGCCTCATTTTTTTTCTGCAGTGCCTTCTAAGAAGGTAGGTATGTGATGGAACAATAGGTCTTCTGAGAAAATTGTTAATACTACTGGCAATAGACAGACAGCTGGTTGATTATGAAATACTGGTTCTCCTGCATCCTGTTTCAGCTGAAATACACCACATCAGAAGAGAAACTGCAGCAAAGAGCATCAGAAGAATGTAGATTGACTTTACTCATAAGCACACCAAAGAGAGCTAGAAGTAGCTTAGCCTGTCCTGTAATACTATTCCTCCATGCTGTGACTGTGGAAACTGTACAGTTATGTTGTACTCTCACTGCTAAACTGAGTTTGGGAACTGGTTTACATGGAACCTAATCTGCAGTGGAAATTTTGCAGACTCCACATCAGTCCCTCAACATTGCTTTCTTCTGTTGCAAGTTCTTCAGGCTCAACTGCTACATTATCTGTTGGTTTTAACACCAAGCTGGAAGTTTGATATTGATATTTTTCCTCTGATTGTTACTAGCAGACACAGGGAAGAACAAAAATTGCTGTTCTTAAAACACTGGCTTCATTCTTTCAAGCCAATTAGCAACTTCCTCTTCTGTTGAAGGGAGCAGAAGTTCAGGTATTAATTTCAGGAAATTAATTTTCAGGAAAGACATTTCTTACTCTCTTACTACGATGAACTGGGATGAAGAAAGACCATCCTGTCTTGGGATACACAAGCAGGCATGTTGGAAGTGGAAGGTACCTAGAACATGTGGGAGATCTTTTCAGCCACACTTGTCTTAGTGAGACCTAAAATATCAACATGAGCTCCTATACGCATCAAAGTAAAACACAGGGAAACCTGAGGATCACTAAAGGGAGAGTAGATTACTAAGTGTTTTGACATTCATACACTTTTCTTTTCAGGTTATACCCCAACAATAATGATGTTGTGAATTTTGCTTCCTGGTTTGGATTTGCGTTTCCAAACATGATCCTGATGTTGGTGCTAGCTTGGATTTGGTTACAGTGCTCCTTCATGGGACTCAAGTGAGTATTTGACTACATGATATTTTGTAAACCCCTCAGTAAGGTGGTGCAGGTCAGCATTCTGAGACATCTGGGTAAAACAAATGCACTAAGAAGTTATTAATTTGGTAGCAAAAGGCAGTTCCATTTCACAGCAACTTCTGAGGTCTGGAAACCTTTCGTGTTCATGGGAGGTGCACTAAGGCAAAAGTTTTATACATTCTTAATCTTCAGACAAAATTGTCTTTTTGTTTATCCATCTCATGCCTGTAAATTTCAGCCCTGGGAGAGCTGGCATAGCTGGTTTGCAACCGTTGATTCAAACCTGAGATTTTCACCCCACATTACTCCAAATTGGGCAGAGACTGGCATCCATTATTTGACCCCGTTCTTCTGTGAGAACTGGCATGTCCCCACAAAATGCTTTGACTGTTGTAATTTCTTTGTTTCTGGCCTCTGTATCTGTCCCCAGGAGTGACACCTTCAGAGTGACAAGCATGTCTAGTATGCTAATACTTACAGTATTTTCTTCTCTCTTTTTCTTAAAGCTTTAAAAAAAGCTGGGGCTGTGGGACAGAGAGAACTGCCAAAGAAAAAGCTGCATACAATGTGCTGAAGGCAGAAATGAAGAAGTTAGGCCCTATGTCTTATGCTGAATTCAATGTCCTACTCATGTTTATATTGCTGGTGCTCTTGTGGTTTTCCAGACACCCAGGCTTTGTAAAAGGCTGGGCGGCCAGGCTCTTCCCAGAAGGAGAAAAGTAAGTTGTTAGGGGTTTTTTCCATCCTTTTCCCTCCTGGTTACGAATCAGATTAGTTGATCTGTGGTTTGACAGTTTGTACTGCAGTGAAGGCTGGAGACTGGGACGTGGAGCAAGCTGAACCTTCTAAAGGAAGAGAAAATGCTGTAATGCTGGTCTCAGTCACACTGATGTACACCTTAGAATTTTGTTTTGTATAAGCTCCAGTCAGTAGTGGTGGCAATATCACCTCTAATCTATACTTTAGAACTCACTCAAAAATTGATTTTTTGCTTTGAATGACTTCTTTGCATTGTGTGGCATGTCAAGAACATAAAATGCACATTGGGCCATTTCTTTCCACATCTGTCCTTGAGATACAACTGTTGAATCTTGGCTTCAGCACAGAGAAGGAACCCTGCTCCAGGAGCTATTGTCTTCTGGGACTCTGGTTATTAATGTGTGTTGTAGCTCATTTCTTTTGTTACTGTGTTTATGTTATGGCAAATCTGGGAGACCTCAGACATGAGCTAATGACACATTTTGCTCAAGTGCAAGCCCCAAACAGGATGGCAAAGACCAGTGACTGGAATGCTGAAAAGCAGCCCTCTTCTCAGAGAAAGATGTCCATTTTCTAAGCTATATTCTCTTTTCTTTGTTAGGTATATCACTGATTCTGCTCCTGCTGTGTTTGTTGCCCTGCTTCTGTTTATCCTTCCTGCTCATAGGCCCAAATTCATAGCCTGGAATCCAAACATGTCTGACCCTGAACAGGCTGAAGAAGGTATTTAAAAGGGGGATTGTAATCTTGTGAAACAGCTGGCCAGTTCAGCTAATGAGGCAGAAATATGCACTGGATTTGTATGCAGTTCTTAGAGCAGGTCACCTCCTTCACTTGGTGGCAAGTGAGGGTCCCTGCTCATGTGTGTTACCCTCACTCTGTGCAGTTTCTCAGTAACATGCATCTGCCCACTGGTATCTTATAGAACAGGAGACAAAGTGTCTTCGCTCTCCTAAAAAATGTTCTACTTTTCATTTCTCACTTCAGATATAAAAAAGCCATTTTTATCAGCCCCGCTGCTAGACTGGAATGTGGTTCAGAGGAAGATGCCCTGGAGCATTGTGCTGCTGCTGGGAGGAGGTTTTGCTTTGGCTGATGCAAGCGCAGTATGTCCTGACATCTGTTTTTCTCTGACTCAAAGGCGAACTTCCCTGGTTTGTTATCTAGTCCTATATTACTGGGCATGCACCCAAAGCCAAACCCAGTAGAGATGTTCAGATCTGGAGGCAGATCTAAATTATCAAAAACTGTGAGAAGAGGTGAATATTTGTGACTCCTTTTCAGGAATTTTTATGCTCTGACCAAGTTTCTTTAATTTGTCTGACCTCTTGGAAGCTGCCAAGTAGTTTGGGATCTTCACTGGCTGGACAGTCCGGAAAGCATCCTTTCTTATTTCTGTAATCATCCCAATCCTAGCCCTGTCTAGAAAAATAGAAGTATAGATAACCCTTGTAAGATTTTGAGAACCATTTGAGGTTTGTTTAAAGGTTATATATCGTCAGACTTAAACCAAAACTACTACTGAAGTGGTCAGAAAGAAAACCATTGTGGTAGGTATCTCCCAAAATTGTGTACACTGGACTTCTTGTCAGTGGCTATTGCCAGGCAATGTTTCATTCCATAAGCCCATGGTTTGATTCTGTGTCCCTAAATTCACTGAAAAGGCATCTGAATTCCCAAACAGAAAAGAATCTTGAGGTGAACCATGTTATTTCCTTCATCACTGCTAAAATGCATCTAAATCAAAGGAAGCCTTAGCTACCAGCAGTGCCATGCTTTGAGGAAATTGATGGTCACATGTAAGTTTTGTGGCTTATTAGGTTTAAACCATGGGGCAAACTAAGGCTGTAGGGCCTTACATTCATCTACATATATCATACATGAATCATTAAAGCTCAGGAGCATTGGAAGGCATCATATCAGAGGTTTTGTAACCTGTTTGAGTCAACTGCTGCCTGTGTTCCTACAATAGAGTATTCATACAGAATCATAATCTTCAGAAACCATAGGAAAACATGCCAGAAAACTTCTGGGTCATATATTAAGTGTTTGCAAGTCTCAGAAATAATTGTTTCTGTTCAGCAAAAAACCATAATTTTGTAACCAAAATGTGAGTGAATATCTGGTTTCCAGAAGAATCAGAAAAAGGGGATTCAGTGTTATGTCAATGTGACAAGAAATCTCTTCTACTGTTTGTGACAGATCATTGTACTTTCCTGGATGGTGTTTGTATATTCAGGACGCATGTAGCATTATTTTATATGAATGTTGTACATAAAATGATGTCCCCGTTCATGTGTCAGGGCTTCCAAACCTCACTAAAACCCACTTTTTTTTCATGTCAGAACTCTGGGCTCTCAGCTTGGCTGGGTCATCAAATGACTCCTCTGGGATCTATCCCTCCATGGGCCATTGCAACAGTGCTCTCGCTTATCATCGCCGTCTTCACCGAGTGCACCAGCAACGTTGCCACAGCCACTCTCTTCCTGCCTGTCTTTTCATCCATGGTAAGATTCCTTACATCCTGTTACCAGCTGGGAGATTAGAGTTAAACTGACAGTCTGGGTGGCAAAGCAATATTATTGTCTTGGATGTTGCTCCAGTGTTTCCTCACTGAAAAGGAAGCCAGGTCAAGAAGTAAGAGTCATATTTTCGATACAGATCAGCAAACATCAGTTACATCTGGGCATTTTGCATTTCACCCATCAACTTAGAACTGCAAAAACACACACACGCAAAACCCAAACCAAAACAAAATTCAGCACTTTCTGATCATGCCTTTGAATGATCCATCTTTTTGTGCTAAAATACACAAAGTGGCAGGCCTGATTATTAGAAATGTGTTATTTCCCATAGGAAGCCAGAACAATTTTAAAACTTACAGAGGAAAACCTGGTAAGTTTTGCTGCCTTTTCTGAGCAGAATTGAAACTATAGCATAAAGGAAAAAATAGGTTACTTTGTTCTTTAATTTAGAAAGTACAAGCATTTTATTCTAGACCATTTCATCAAAATAAAATAACCCCAATCAAGGTACTGAGCTATTAGTGACTTAAATTGGCACTTAAATTCTGAGTCCCACAGAGTTTATGTAAAGTCTGAGAGTGTCACTCCACGTGCCTAGTAATTATAATCCTATCCCTGCGTTCCCTGGCAAAAGGGTGGTCCGAGGTCAAAGAAAAGATTGTTGGATATATTTGACCAGAACTCCAAATTATACCATAGAGCAAAACAAAAAACAAGAAAGAATCAAGCCTTGTTTTTTAAGTATTGTGGGACAAGGAACAATAGCAAAGTTATCTTTAAGCACATGTGGATTTCAGAATAAAATCTTTGTAAATTACTCTGATGATCATAGAATCATAGAATCAGCTGGGTTGGAAGAGACCTCCGAGATCATCAAGTCCAACCTTTGATCCAGCACCACTTTGATTACTAGATCATGGCACTAAGTGCCACATCCAGTGTCAAATGATGTAATACCAGGAAACAAAATGAGGCCGTGTGTCTCAGTGGTCTGGGATCAATTGATCCTTTATGGTTCTCTTTTGGGACAGCTCCACTGTGATATTCTCTCCGTTTCTTCGCAGGCTGCATCTATCAAGATCCACCCTTTGTATGTTATGCTGCCTACTACTCTCAGTGCTTCCTTTGCCTTCATGCTACCTGTTGCAACACCACCAAACGCAATAGTGTTTTCCTACGGCAACATCCGTGTTTTGGATATGGTAAGACGATAGTTGCCTGGTCTCTTATCTGAAACTCTCCACTGCCTTTATCCTAAAAGATGGTGAGACTTTCATTTTCTTTGCTGAGTATTTCCATAGTACCAGGAAGCTCTTATGGGCTGTAACTACTTCCCTATGCCCTTCTCTTCTGCAGTGTTGATATTATGATAAAGATTTGCAACTCTAAAGCAACAGTGCACTTCACACAGTCTTTGGCAGACATACAGCCCAGCCCAAATGACATTAAAACTGGACAGGTCATAAGTCTCTGAAACCTGAAGGGTTAAAGCACAGGCAGTGGTTTGCTGTGTTCTGGGGCTTTGGCCAGAGTGTCTGAGGCCTTGTCTCCACTGGAGCTCAAAGCAGAAGGCAGCAATCAGCAGCCCTCAGCTCTGGTCCTCTGATTGCCTGCCAGACCACACAGGGCAGGTTCTGGGTGGAACACCCAAACTTTATTGGTTTTCTAATTGGAGACTTGAAGAGGGCAGAAGCCGTCCTCTAACTAATAAGAACAAGTTGTTGTACATGCCTTTAAGCTCCTAGACTGGCTATATAGATAGCAAAATGCTCAAAGGCTTTGCACAATGTGTTCACCTGGTATCTCCGACTAAGCAAAAGCATAACGTAGTGGGTGCAATGGCTATTTCTGTGATCTATTTGACTGTCTGTCTTTTGTATGTACAAGCAGGCCTTGCTGCAGTTTGCTGTGCTGGTGTTTGGGTGTTGCTGGTTTGGACTTGCTGTGCTGATGTTTGGTTATTGTTGCTGATTTGGACTTTTGTTCTCACAGGTTAGATCTGGAATAGTGATGAACATCATTGGAGTCTTCTGTGTCACACTGGCCATCAATACATGGGGAAGACCTATGTTTGAGCTGGACACATTCCCAACCTGGGCAAACAGCACAGTGAACCACTGAACAGTGAAGAATTTGTGTGTTAAACAAGGAATGGACCCTTAATACTACTCCCTATTGCCCGAAGTCCTGTAGAGAGTCTCATCACCACTTCAGATCCAGTGTCATGTGTTTCTGCCTTCCAGCAGTTACACATCAGTTCAGGCTTGAACCAACTCAAGCTTACTCCAGTCATGCTGGAGCCAAAAGTGATGTTCAGTTACACAACCCTAAGGACCTTGTGTCTGGATCCTAAGTACAATCAAGTGATCCATTGTACCTCCAGTCAAGGTCAAGAATTAGAATTTATTGAACTTGCCATAAAGAAGAGAGAGACTGTTCTATCAAATGGTTTGAACTATTGTATCACTGGCATGAACTTGTAAATCATTAGCCTCAAACACTGCACTCAGGCAGGGGCTGAAAATTCCTTAAGTATTCCTTATATGCACAAGTCAGCAACCATACAGAGAAATCACTGTTGACACTTTTCTAGGGAAGAAGGGGTATGTCAACATCCAACATGCTTTCTCTTGCCTTGTTTTCACTCCCAAATCTCACTGCATTTATACATTTTTACTGAGGGTTGAGATAACGTTAGTTCTGTGCTGGTCATGATTCAACTGATGTCTCAGGAAATGATTCATTAAGGCTGCCTCTGTGTTTCTTGCACTGTGGTACTGGCAGGGACAGGAGTCTTTACCTCTCTCAGCCATAGATGTGGTTTCACATGCCAACTAGTTTCTTCTGAGTGCCAGCCTGGAGATGACCAGTGGCCTATAGGACTTCACACCTATTGCAAAAGTTCCTGGATTAGCCTCTGATGTGCCTTATTAATTAACTCTAGAATTTTGGAGTGGATTCAAGACATGAGAAAGGCTCTAACTGATGACCTGGTAGAAATTTAGGGTCCAGGTGTTGGGGCTTGTGCTGGCTGACAGCAATGGCAGTTGTCTTGCGTACTTTGGAATTCATATCTTGTGAGGAAAGTGTTTTGTAGCACCTCTTTATGCCATTTCTGGAACAGAAGTAATCTACAGAGTGATTGGTGTTGGGCTGGTGTATTTTGTCTGTGGTACATGGATGCTTTTTGTTCAGTTCTGGAGATGCAGGTGGGTGGGAGGTAAGGCAGTGTCTTACAGTGGAGAGATCTGTGGCAGTGATCTGAGTTCTGCTCGCAGACTTTCTGTGCAGCCTCTTGCAAGTCAGTTCACCTTTTTTTGCCTATTTCCCCTCCTGAAGAAGATGTCATGGAACATATCTACCTCACCAAGGTGGTGTGAGGACATAAGGGTCAAATTTTGCACCCATGGTGATTTCCCACCTCATGATAAGGGGTGCAAGGTACAAGTTATAGAAGCATAGAATTCTGTCCAGAAGATCTGGCATGTAGCATAGTAGTGTGTGTAGGGTATTTAATAGTTTTGTTATTAATGTGAATGTTCTTTATGGAACTGGAAAAATATTCACATTTTTATCTAAAAGTGAGGAAAGTATTTATCCAAAAAATGTCCAGATGCTTTTCTGAGCAGACAACTGCTTCAAGAATTGATTTTTGTGCCTTTATCTTCTGTGCTCTTTCAAGGTGCTAAGCACCATAAACTCTTCACTGATTGTTGTTCCTGGGTGCCTCCAGTGGCTCCCTGTCTACCTACCTGTCTATGTGGTGCAGCCCCTTACCTCTTCCAGGGAATGGGGGAGCATGTGGATAAACACAGTTCCACCTGCAGAGTGTGTCTAAGGAAGAGGCCAGTTCTAGCGCCAAGAAGTGGTTTGGTCACTGATGTTTGTCATCACCTGAAACTTAGCACAGCATTTGCTTGAAGGAAGTAAAACCTTCTGTGCCTTGGCAGTCACCACTCAGTGCTGATTTGCAGGTACCTAAACATAATTGAAAAAGGGACTTTTTTCTGCCTTCTGATTGACTTCACAGTGTGAGAACATGTTCCTGCTGCCAGGTACTCCATGGTGCTTACTCTGCTCTATTGCAAGTAACATACATTGGAGCTTGCATGGGTGGGTGACACTGAGCTTGGCTATCTCAGTTCATGCAGACCAAAACTACTCTAAAACCAGTTCCAGCTAAAAGCTATAGGACAGACACTTCCCTGACCCATTTGCAGAAAGGAACATTCTGAAAGTTTCTTGAAGGGGAGGAGTTGCCCTCAGCTCAGGAAGAGCTTCCCTCTGTTGCTGGGCAAGTAGGAAGCAAATGCTATTTTTGTCAACAGTCACACAGGGTGATTTATTGTCAGGAGTGCTGGGCCAGGGGAACAGTACATATGGGGTAATAAAGAGTGTTTGGTTTGTTGTAACTGGGATGTATTTGATGTGTCACCACTCTGTACACTGTTAATTGCAAAGGTTTCTTTTTGAGACAATTTTATGACATCCTGTGATTGATTTGTATTTCATTTAAATGAGTGGTTTGCAGAATTAGAGCCTGGCAAATAAAAACTTGCTAGAACTATCTCCTTTCTGGCATGGATTGTTTCCTGTGTAACATAGTGGACCACTTGTGTCTGCATTATCTTCCAGTGTAGCTTGGTGTTGTAGTGAATCACTGCAAAGCAGAGATTTGGACACCACTATAGGTGTCTTTGACCTGAATATCAATAGTTCCTTCTCTTTCCCCATCTAAGTGATAACTCAAGTTTGCATGTCTGAAGATGTTCAGGTGGGACCAAATTAGGTGGCATACTGTACAAACTCAATCATTCATTTCAGAGTCAAGGATTGTAAGAATCTAACAAACACAACTAGTTTTTAAGAATTAATCCTGTACAAGCTCTCCAGCATAACAAGCCATGAACAGGCTTTTCTTCATCGTCAAGCAGGCATGGTGTCCCGTTCCAGTGCCCTGAGTAATCACATGTTACCTACAATGGGCAGTGCAAGGACAATTGCTTTGTGACTGGAGCTCATTTACAGCACTCCAGGACAAGTATCCTGACACACACTCATTGGGAATGGCATTTATTTTGTTGCCCATCAAAGGGTTATTGTTTTAAGTGCAGATGTTATGACGGTCCTAAGTGATATAAAGAAATGCCTTTGCCTCCCACTTCAAAACACACAACCCCAGTGCCCCCAGAGAACACAGGAGGATCCTCAGTGTGGGCTTTGCCAGGGCGGGTTACTCAGCCACTCTGAGTGTGCAAACAGTTCCCACTTTCCCACCCGTGGGCAGAGTGGGATTCCTCGTGGTCAGTGGGTCTGTCAGCTGGCCAGCTGGCAGTGCCACCTCTGAGGAACTAAATTAATGCTTTCCTATTTTCTGTTCACTCTTCACAGATCCTTGGCTTTTCCTTTCTTCTCTCAGAATACCAAGTTGCTAATGCTGTTCCTGCAGCTGCTGAATGTCCCAGACCTGCAGGGTTGTGACCTGAGTTGCTGTCACATGGTCATGTGCAGATTTGTTCCCACAATGTGACAGTGGTTGGGAACGGTCACATAGTTGTGAATGAGTTCATGAATGAGCAAAGAACAGGAAAACATACAAAGGGAAGACAAAGGTATTCCCTACCCGTGTTGAACATCTAGATCTGTGAAATGGAGAGAAAAAAACTTTCTGCATTCTCTAAATGACCCAGAAGGCCCCAAGCTGAAAAAGGGTTCAGGTTGCTTGGTGTCCTCCACTGAATTCCAAGCAGCAGGTGGGTCATTCCAGCTGAGTTCTGATCTTACTTGAACACAGACTTTGGTTTATTCAGCCTTTGTTTTCCAGCTCAGGTGTGTTACCACTTGAAAGAGCAATAACTTGGTTGTAGCCAAAACCAACATCTGCTGACAAAGTTGGAATTGGACAGTTGGTGTAGATCAGCCCAGAAAAAAAATAGATCACTGAACCAGTCCTAGCCAAAATCCGGCAGTAGTTCCTTAACACAGCACCTGTTCCTTTTTAGCAATGACATATTGTATACATTTTTACATACTTCGTCTCTTTTTTCCCCCAAATGTCTGTGCTAAATATGGAAAGAAGTGGGTAGTAATGAATTCTGAACACTTGAATCAAGTGACAGAGTTTTCTCAATGTTTTTCAGTGTGGGTGAGTAAACATGTGACTCCAGGCAGGGCTCAGTCTGATTGTGCCATTGAGAGGTCTCCAACACTTTTTTGCCTTGCTCCACAACCCCACCAGCCCTCTGCCAGACACCTCTTAGGCTCAGCATTTGCCTGCATGGTTTAATGGCAGGGTGATGGTTCTCCTCTGTCCAGAGGAATCATCACAGTGGCAGCTCTTCTGCCTCAGATCAGACCTTCCCCTTTGTGTTTCTTTGCTGGCCCCTGTGGGAAGGGTCTGTGGCACAGTCTGCCCCTGCCATGCCCTGCAGACTGTCCCTGCTCGGCAGAGGAATTCTGAGGGCAGCACAGCCCTCACCGTAGGGAGCACAGGGCGTTCTGTGCTGCTCTGAGGCAATCAGGGGCTACTTAATAGGAACTTTGGTTGCTCTTTAAAAATAGAGCTGACTATACTGACACTATTTTTTGCCCATTTAGGTTTTTCTGGAGCACTAAGTCAATAGTTGCCCATTCATTATGGTGTAAATGTAGGTTTACATTTAGGACTGTAGATTCTGGCCATAAGAAAGAGACTTTCTTTTGTGAGAGAAAAGGTGTTTTCCTTCCCTAGTTTGCTTCAGTGCCTTATTTATCCACAAGAAATTACTTGCCAGTCTTATTTGGCACGTGGCATTTTAATGAATTTTCATAAGCTGTTTCAGGCCAGAGTGTGAGCCTCATTACAGTGTTCTAAAATATTTTTTTATAGACAAGCCATTTTCTTGAAGGAACTGAACGTTCCAGATACTAAGTCTAGTTTGTTGTAGTTTCCTTTGTGAGCTATTCTTTGTGAACAATAACTTGGGTTGGGTCTCAGCAAATATTTTAGAAAGGCAGTTGAAGATCAAATTTCCACCAGAAAGAAAGTGAACAAAATCTTTCAATTATCAAATTATTATTTCTGGAGGAAGCTTCTATTTTATGTCAATATTTTGCCTTGGCTATACAGTCAGAAATCAGAAACTTAGGATTTTTTTTTGTGCACAACACTAAACATAATTGTCCTTCAACTGGGAAAAACATAATTTCCTCTGAAAAAGAGGATGACGATGGAGGGAATAGGGGGTAGCAGAACACGGAACACTTTAGCTTCTTTTTGTTGATGGCACTTATTTCAGGAATACTTCTGTTCAAAGCATGGACATGATGCATGTTCCTCTTGATGCCTCTGAATGCTCCTGGTATAGGTGATGCCTCACAACCTGTGAATAACAGCTTCCCCCTACTGAACTGCTCCCCACAGGAGCTATTAAAGGTTCAGTGGGACTGTTGATGGCACTTATTAAGAGAACTGTAGGTGAATAACAGGAAAAAATGTTGCTGAACTGCTGTGGCACCAGGCAGGAAATTTGCAGAGCAGCTGCCATGAAAATGCTGTGATTTAAGACAAACCTTGGCAGTGATTTCTTCATCTTCCTCTCTCTTCCAAAATACTAAAAGAAGCTTTTCTATGCAAGGAATGGAGATGATGTTTGCATTCCCAGCAAAAGAAAACAGTATCCTTGAATATTGTTCCTGGCAATGTGGCCTAGGAAAAGGAGTAGATTGAAAAACCAAACGGCTGTTCCTACTGAGCAAGAAAAACTGCTAACAAACAGAGATATTAATAATTGTAATTGGAAGAAACCACTCCAGAGAAATTGGTTTTAATGTCAAAATACTTCAATTAAAATTTTAAAGGTATGCTTTATACTGTTACATACTTACTAGTAAGCTCCAGGTTACTTCATGATGCCTAGGTCTATGTGTTAGACAGAATTGCAGCACACTCTACTGTGGGCCTGGCATTTAAAGGTTACAAGCCTTGCCATGAGAAGTATATTTAGATTTGCTCCTGAAAGAATTGAGCACTTTCATTTGCCCAAATGCTGTATAATCTTGCTCTAAGCACTGGCAGGTTGACTAGTGTGCAGCTAAAGAGAGGGTTTATATTCTTGCTAAATATTGATGTAGGCTGTGAAACTGTGACTATTTGTGCACCACCTTTGCACTGACCAAGAATTAAAGTTATTTTCATCCTGAGTGGGTGAGGTTGTGGATGACTGTACAGAATATTTAGTTTTACTTGCCAGAAAGAAGGAACCTCACTAATTGTATTTCCATTATTGGAGACCACACCTTTTCTGCTCTCTTCTTTATAAAAGTGATGATAGTGCTGGTCTATGTGAGTGTACCCATTCATTTCAGCACCAAATTAACTATTTATTTCTTACTTGCTTAACAGAGCCTAAATGTATTATAAAATAAATGGGATGCATTTTTCATTAATTCCAAATTCATACCAATATTTTCCTTAGTTTTATACTTAATTCTTTCTGATTTTTTCCCTATACCCTTCTGCTGAGCACCACAGTAGAAGATCTTGAAAATGAAACGGCATAGAAAGTGGCTCAGACTATATAACTACTGAAGTATTATTTGGAAACTTGCATAATGGTAGTGCTAATCCAAAATATAATGAAAATAAGCAAAATTATTCATATCTGTAACCATTGTAAAATAGATAACATTAATTTTATTGTTCTGCAAGCTTGTGAATGTATCTTGGACTTGGGAAGTTTTACATTCTTTCATTACTGGGAATTAGTTGTTTCTGGTCCGTTTGGCATTCAACAGGATAAGAGTTCCTTCAGATCAGGCCCCACATACATCCTGGCTCCCTGATGAGTTCTTCCCTTAGAGCACCTTGGAAGGGCTCCCAACAGCAGCAATACCTTTGGGAAGGTGTTCCTCACAGACCAGTGTTCTCAGTGCTCCTGGCAAATGGCTGACTTCAAATTCACCTGCTGTCCAGCTGTCCCGTAGAATCCTGATATGTTTTTAACCAGCTCATTAATGAAAACATAAAATGCTTTCTGACACTGGACATTTAATCTTGACTTTATCTTTGAATTCTCATGGTTGTGTGAAGCTAGAGGAGTGCCACAGTCACAAAAGTACCCATGCCAGTGTCTGCAATAAGCCACTGGTTAACCCCATTTGCAGCTCCCTTGGATGGTGTTCGGCATCTGCAGATGAAGGTGGTTCCACCATGGCTGTCACTGGCTGGCTCTGAAATGCACATTACCTGCCAGTTTCTTGACCTCAAAAAAGAGAACTCAGTGAAGAGTTAAGCCTGTAATTAAATATGTTCTGACAATTGTTTTAGTCACTGAAAACTATGATCTTGTTTCTACTGAATTACAATTATAGCATTGGAGTAAAAAAATTGCAGACTTTGTGCTGGCTTGTTATAAATATAACATAATGCATACTCTGCTCTCTGTTATTTAACCATATTTGAAGCAGGAGGCTCTCCAGTTTGCAGGAGTCTGTCTTGCATTCTATGGGTAAAATCCTGTGACATGCTGTCCTTGTCAATACCAGTTTGTATTCTATTCCAAAGCAGTGGGTAAAAGGGTGAACAAAAAGGGATGTCTTGGGTTTCACACACTGGGTGTGAAACACTTCACTGTTTCATCCCACTAAGGCAGTTTTCAGTGATGAATTTGCTGGACTTCCTTTCCTCTCTGCTGCCAATGCATTGCACTGTGGTGTCACAGACAAACCTTCTGCAGCATTTCATTTCCTCTGTGTCCTTCTTCTGTGTCCACCTTCAAGGCAACATTGTTGTCTCCTGTGTCTCACAGAGCCTCGGTGCCTTCAGGTTCCAGAAGTGGCTCCATTTAAGGGCTGTGTCTCAGTGCCAGTTCTAATGAATTAAATTACACTTTTTGTCATAAGCCATCCCATTTCTGGGCTGGCAACACCAGCAATGGCAGTCAGGTCCCTATGAAAGGAGAAGCTGAGGCAGAGATGTCACCCTGGTTACGAAATAATACGGAAAATTCCTGGCTCACAGTTGTATGTTAACACTTATACCCTGCAAGTTTGACTCAACTGACATTTAAAAACAGAAAAATTAAAAAACTTATCCTAGAGAATGTTCTAGTCAGTATATTATGATCCTGACTTTCAATTTTGTTCCTAGTTTTGATGGACAAGAATTGAGATGTTTGACTTAACTCTGGCAAACCTACATAGTAATTTATTCCCGTGACCAATCCTTTTTTAGGATTCTCTCCTCTGAAGTTGGTCTTGGGGGAGAAATCCCATTCCAGAATAGCAATGAAGACACGTGGGATCTATTTGATCTCTGCTTTTAGCCTCAAGTCTGTGTTTACTGGGGAGTGACTTGTTATGTTTTGATATAGTAATAGTAGTATTCCACAACCACTAAAATGTTGTCTAAAAAAGCAATCCTATTTTATTAAAAAGGATCTAGGCATAGTTTTTCTTAGATGGTTTTTGTAATCCAATTCCTAGAGGAAAAAAACCCATCATACTACATAGGAAAAGATAGTATTATAGAAAATTGCTAACTCTGATGCTGAAAATAGTTCAACAAATGAAAATAGAAAATAATTTTTTTAAAGTTAAAAGGGAAGAAATGAGACAGGTACACCTGTAAAAACTGCTTCCCACGGCTGTTTCCCCCTCATGCAGCATTTGTTTATTAATGGTCTCACTCTGAGACAATTGTGTTTTAATTAAGGAATAATTAAGTGCAGAGGTTGACACAATCTCCTTGCCTGATTGTAAAGTCATTATGAAAAACAAAACAAAGCCCAAAGCTCAAAACTTTGTCCAGTACACAGAAAGAAAATAAAAAAATGAAGCAGTATTTAAGTAATTTAGTAATTTTAGTATTTTAGGGTTGAGTCTCTCCACTTCCTTCTACTCTGGAAGCGATCAGCAATAACTTGTCTAATCCAAAGCTATATGGATGTTCCGCAAACACAAACGCAAGTTCATCCTCTTTTTATCCTTCCCAGCTTGAGGTTTATCCGAGGAAAAAACCGTGCCTAGAACACTGACCCCAAAGCCACCTTCTGGTGGCTCTGGGACTCACCAGCTTCTGTGGCACACGGACCAAACGCGGCGCTTGTTCCTCCCGTGCGAGAGCAGGCGCAGGAGCCGCTGCCCCAGGGATGCCGCTCTGTGCCCGAAGGATGCCTCTCTGTGCCCCAGAAGTGCCTCTCTGTGCCCCAGGGATGCCTCTCTGTGCCCGAGGGGATACCGCGGTCCCACAGATGCTGCTCTGTGTCCCAGGGATGCCACTCTGTGCCTGTCCCGTGTCCCACTGGCACCAGCAGCGCGATGTGACTGGTTTGGCCCCGGGGCTGAAACCCTGCACGGCGGGGAGCGACGTCCTCGGGCAAAGCGGCTAATGTAAAACCGGACGGCGGCCGTTTTAAATCGGTTTTGTACCAGGGCACTGGTTTGTGCTTGTGATTTTTGAGCTCTCCGGGGTTTGCCGTGAGCCGCAGGAGGGAGGAATTTGTGCGGTGCCGTACTCGGTGTGGGGTTTGTTTGGACACTGGGATCTCTGGACAGAGACTCCATGCCTGGCTCCTGTAACCCAGCGGAAGGGAGGGGGCAGTTTCTGTCGTACTCAGCTCCCGATTCTCCGCGATATCGGTGCACAAGGGAAGCGCTCGCTTCTGCGGGGAACCGCGGGCACTCGTGCGTCGGGAAACCCAACACCTAATGCGCGTTTGTCCGCGGATGCCGTGTCAGTGCTGGGCATGGCTGTGGAGAAGGATGCCGTGCCGAACCACCGGGATCGGGAATGTCGCGCCCCGCGCGCCGCGCCCCGCCACCGGCGCGGAGGGGCCGCCCTGCCGCCGTTGCTGGGCAACCGCCGTTGCTGGGCAACCGCCATTGCTGGGCAACCGCCATTGCTGGGCAACCGCCATTGCTGGGCAACTGCCGCCGCGTTCCCGGCTTGCCCCGCGCCAGGGGCGGTGCCGCCACTCGTATCCGCGGCCTGGACATGGACGCAGGTGCGGGGCTGGTGCGGGGCCGGGACGGGACCGCTGTCGCAGCCTCCCGGGACCGCGCGGGCCGATTCTTCGCGGCCCGGGAGAGGCCGCAGGGGCGCTGGGCCCGCTCCGAGCGCGCAGCCCCGAGCAGGCCCCGCACGGCCTTGCCCGGCCCGGGCCGGCTCCGCTGACCCCGGCAGGGCCCCTCTCCCGCCCCGAGGCCGCGATTGTCCTGGCTGACACCCTGACCGCGATTACTTTCAAAGCCTGATGTGTGGGTCCAATTCTTACTGTTTCTCTCTTGTACCAGACGATACAGGAAATCGACTTCGATTCCAGCTGGAGTTGGAGTTTGTTCAGTGTCTGGCAAATCCAAATTACCTCAACTGTGAGTACTCAAACACCAGGACCCTGAGGAGTTCATATCGTTTAATGGTGTTTAATATTGCTAGTAATGTTAAACAAGGAGAAAGGGCTAAACAAAGGAAAGGGAGTGGGTCTTTCACAGCATAGAGGTAGTCTGTAAATAATAATAATAAGTGGATTTTTTAAGTTGCAAACCTTTTTATTAGTTGAAATGCAAAACAAGTGCATATGTTTGGTGGAGAAAACTTAAGTTCAAGTCTGTTACTAAACGGTAATGTTAACAGCATTCCTTCATCAGAAAACAGAATGTTACTAATATGAGTAATTTCAGGTAAAATCATAACTTCTGTTAATTCTGATATTAAAGTGAAAAATTTCCTGTTTCAGAAAGCTGTTCCATTGTATGAAAGATGCAGACTGTAAGGGCCATGGGACTAGTTTATTATTCTGTTGACATAAAAGTCTTATTTTTCCTGTGATTTTTTTATTTGTCCAATACAAATTATCGAAATTTGATTGCAATGATAAAGTTTTGGCTTTGTGAATAAGTGTTCAAGTGTGCAGATTTTTTTCACCCACCTGTAACTTACAGTTCCTTGTCCTTTTATTTCAGTTCTTGCACAGAGAGGCTACTTCAAAGACAAAGCTTTTGTAAATTATCTTAAATATTTACTTTATTGGAAAGAACCTGAATATGCAAAATACCTGAAGTAAGTGATAAAATCCCTTAGATCTCTGCATTTTAATAGTTTGGCATTGACCTCCTGTTGTGTACTGTACAGCAGCATGTCAGGGTTTGGTTTCAGCCTGTGTTGTTACCTCTGGCCTCCCTGCTGGGGTTATATGCAGTGTAGATTTTCCTGTTTCCAACAGTCCAGATGTAGCAGGAATGGGCAAAATTATAGAACCTGCATTTCATGAGTTGTATGTGGAATCTTCCTTTACAGCCTTTATCTGCACTTTACATTGGATAAAGCTGTAGAACATTAGGGTACAGAACTACTTCAGTTAGGCCCAGTAAGTGCATTTTGAGATTAATTTTGCATTGTTGATGGTGACATGAGACAAAAGGATGACTTTGTGGTTTTGCAAGTGTGCAGATTCCTTCAGTTTTTAGGAAGACATTTTTGTCATGTTCTTTTAAATGGGGTCTGGAAACAGGTGGTGTAAATTGTTATGGATTTGCTGTATCAAACAGAGCCAGTGGGGAAGCTCCTCTGAGCAAGCAGCAATGTGCATTTATAAACTGGACTGGACTCGTTTCCTGGCAGTGACCAAGTCACTGTGCATGGAGTGTGTGCAGGCTGAAGGGGTTTCACACTTGGGTAAAGCACATACATGACAAAATAATGACCTGCAGAAGTACTGGAAACTCCAGATTTAGTGTCCCTTGTGAAAACCTGTACTAAAGTGTGTTTGTTTTCAATCCAGGTATCCTCAGTGTCTGCACATGTTAGAGCTGCTCCAGTATGAACATTTCCGCAAAGAACTTGTCAATGCTCAGTGTGCCAAATTCATTGACGAGCAGCAGATCCTGCACTGGCAACACTATTCCCGGAAAAGGATGCGCCTCCAGCAGGCACTGGCTGAGCAGCAGCAACAAAATAACACCTCTGTAAAATGACAAGCACGTGGATTAGCGGTGATAAGGTGTACTTTGTATCAGTGAACTATTTACAGCAGAGGAATGAACCCTTGTGTCAGTTTGGCTCTGGATGTGTGTCCCTTTAATTTGGATTTATCGGGTGACTGGGGTTTTGTTTCAACAGCTCTTTTAAAGACTAATAAATGTCTAATGCAATTTATTTTGTAGCACGGACAATTTTGTAAGAGCTTTACTTAGCATTGTTCCTGATGGCTCTTGATTTTGAAAACAAAACAGATTTGTTACTTAGTGGCATAAGTATCTACAAAAAGTGTAGTTCCAAAGGCTGTTACTAAGAGGCCCTTTCTCTGGAGAATAATGATGTGTCTTGAAGTATGACTGCTACTTACAGCTGTGGGACAAGCAAAGGTGATGATATTCTACAAAATCTAAATTGTGGGGTTTTTCCTTGAAACCAAGCTGAGCTATTACTTGTCATTTCTGGTTCCCTGGCAGTCATTGTTGCTGGGAGTTTGGCAGAGTTTTCCTTACAACATGCTGTACAGATAGAAATCAGAGTGTACAAGGTGGGGAGTGGAGCAGAGATAAGTAAGTGTTGATCAAGTCTGCAGATACAGAAGGAAACAGGCTGGAGCTGTCTCTGTTACATTAAGCTCAGCTTCCTTGAATCTTGGCCTCTGCCCCTGCCCCTCTGGGGCCTCTTTAGAGTCCATGTAGTGAGAACAATGTGTGAAGGGAAACGAGTGTCACTGCTTGGAGTATTGGAGAAGCACTTGCCATTTATTCCTCTATGGTTTTTATTGGAAGAACACAGCCCTTGGCAGCTGCCAGGGTTTCATATTTTAAATTGTATTGTGGTGCATTCATGTTGGATTTCCTGTCCTTGTAGGAGCAGGTACTCAACTGTCAACCATTAACCTGTGATCAGTGACACTATGTCAGCCTTCACCTTATCACACTTGGACTGAACAGATAAGCCATTAAACATGTTTGGCATTGAAATTTACCTCAACAGCATCAGTAGCTACATGGTCAGATTTAGGAGGAATAAGGAGGTTTTTCTGTTTCTGCTCTACCCCTTTATTGTGACAAATTTAACTTAGCAGTTGTACTTCAGTAAGTGCAGGCTCCTCTCAGTTTCTAACATGAACTCAACTCCTTTGAAAAGAGGCAGTTTACAAAATCAAGTTTATTTAAGCACGAAAGGACAGAGACAGTTTTTTGTTCCAAGACTTCAGTATAAGGTTTGGACCCAGAATTTAATCACACTTGTCTTTACTAGTCTGAAGTCATTAACCGTGAAAGTTTTAACAAAGGTCAATGATTCCTTGAAAGGACAGTGCAGTAACTTAGATTACCATCTTTGTCAATGATTAATTAATGAGTGATTTAGTCTTCAGTAAACAACATCCGCACAAGCTCTGCTTTAAAACATTCTTCTTCGACCAGCTTCTGAGGCTGAAAGAGAAGTGCACAAGTTTTAGGGGTAATTGAAAACCCCATTGTAGCCCACAGCCATCTGTACCCACTGACTTTAATCACACCCAGCAACTTTGTCCCGGGGAGGGAGGTAGTGAGGTGAAGAAAGCAAGGTAAGAAAAACTGAAACATTCCTGAGGGTTTTCTAAAAAAGTAAATGCTAATTTAAATAACATGTACAAGTTACAGCTTGAGCCTCAGTCTCAATCAAGTGTACTGCACATAACTTGTTTCACTCCTGTAATTCAGCATTTGGATTTTTCAAAAGTTAAGAAGCTGCAAGTCAAGAAGGTTAACAATATGTAGCTAAGAATTTTCCCAACCCCTCGAGAACTACAAGCTAAGTGTACATACTGCCTTTACTGCCTGTGATGTACAATATAACACAGTGAGCTGAGTGGTTCTCTCTTGAGGCACAAGGAATACTGCAGGGGCTATTCCAAATGCTCTGCTCTTCTTGAACAAGAGAGGGTTCTGGGAGAAATAAGTCATTTACAGCCCTGAGCTCCTTCCACGTCCACATCTCAGTGCCCGTAGATCCAGAACACACAATAAATCACTTACTGTTCCATATTTAAGCAGTGTAGGCACTCCTGTTAGTTTCAGATTCCTCCTGAATTCATTGTTGGGATCCTTCCAGCTGTTCAGAAAGAAAAAGTTAAGCACAGCTTGTAGCGGGGCATGTTGAAGTTAAAATTCCTTCAAAAGAATGATTCAAGGCCTTTGCCTCATGTCTCCCCAACCCACTTCTCAGAACAAGTATGCAGACAGTTCACATTAGGGATGGTGAAGATCTCAAAAAATTGATTCTTACAGAAAAGGGCAGTTTAGTCAGTTCTTTCAACAGGTTCAGTAACCACCCATCCACCAATGGCAAAGTTATCCCAACTGCTGGCCTTTAAAGGTACTTACTAGGCTCTATCTCCTACTAGGCAGTAGATGAAAACCGAGTCATCAGGCAGGTTATGAAGTTCCTTCCTCACAATTGGTTCAGCTAGAGAATAATTTTAAAAATCTATTAGGAGTTAATACTTGTACCGTGCTACAGAATCACATGGACTTACTTGGACCAGCAAGGGTGCTAAATATTGTTTGGTCTCCTTCAGTTAAGAGATCTGTCTTTCGTTTTGTCTGGCTATCCACAAACTTTGCAGTTTATTACATGCCCAGCATGACTCATCCTTGAGTAAGGGCCAATTTCTGCTCTTAACAAGTAAGAGCCCCTTGTCCTGTCCTGCCGCTGCAGCACAGCACGGTGAGTGTTCCCTGAGGCAGCTCCACACGTGCTCTGGCATGTACGAGCCAGGCAGATCAGCACCTTGGTTTCTGAGAACTGCCTTTGTCACCAAACTGGCCAAAAGAAACTTAACCAACACCCATGTGATGCGAATAAGCTAACACTTCTTTATTCAGCGCACTGGGCACACAGGGGATGGCTCCTCCCAGGGAGTTCCCCAGACAACAAAATTCGTACAAGTTATATACCTTCTTGTTACCTAAGTCCATTCTTCTGTTCATTTTTACACTTCTTCTCTGTTACATTAAGTCCATTCCTAAATCTAACCTTTACCATGATTGGTTCTATTATATATCTTTACTCCAAAAACAATCATTGGCAATTCTGCTTGGCTTTCCTGACTGGAATTCTTGATACGCAGGAACAAGATGGGAAGGGGTTCGAGGGTTTCCAAGCAGCATATACGGCCCAGGAACTTAACAGACATGGTCCAGTGTCCACGGCTGCACACTTCAAACACAACACTCATTAACAATCCTATCACTGTGCTTCACGATTTTCTACCTTTAATCGAACGAACCATTTCTTTTGTATGATGAAATCTCGATCATTTTACCACAACCCGTCGCTCCCCGCCATCCCCGCGGGCCTCACCCGTCACGCAGTCGGGGCACCAGCTCTTGCCCTCGGCGTCCTTGTCGCCGCAGAACAGCGCGAAGATGGGCCGGCCGTGGTAGCGCTGCGCGGTCCGCACGAACTCGTCGTACCCGCGGACTTGCGTCTCCTCCCAGCCCATGGCGGCGGCTCCTCCCGGCCCGGCCCAGCCCGGCTCGGCCCTCGCGGCCCCCGTAGCTCCGCACGCTCCCGGCGGCCCCCGCGGCGGGACCGGGTTCGAACAGCGCCCGGCGCGGCCCGGCCGCGCCTCCTGCCGCCCTTCCCTTCCTGCCTCCCTTCTTCCCTCTGTTTCTCCCTCCTCTGTCTCTTCTTACCTCTGTCGCTGCCTCGCAGTCCGCCAGGGCCGGTCCCGCCCGGGCCGCCGTGAGGGCTCGGGGCGGCTGCGGAGGGGCCGCCCCGCTCTCTCCTGTCCGCGGCTCCTCAGGCCGCGGCTCCCTCAGTTACTCGCGTCGCACCCGGAATTGCTTCCGAGAGGCTGAAATATTGTCTGGTTGCTCTGCGCTCGCAGTGCGGTCACAGGCACAGCAGCGCGATGGGGCCGAGCAAGGCAGCGGTGCTGGGCGATGCGTTTGCCTTCTCCGCCCAGCCATACAGGAGTGAAGCAAAGGCCTTGCAAACACAGGTACCATTTGCTTTCTGCAGCGACGCTGAATTGGTTTTCCTTTGTGATTGTTACAAAAAGATGATTATGACCCACTTCCTGAGACAGCACATCAGGGAGTGTCATACTTGCTTTCCTGATGCTGTCACACGTAATCTTGATACTGTCTTTTTATAAGGGTAGAGATCAAAAAAGACATCTGTAAATATTCTTAACTGTCTGTTGTGGTTCAGTCCCACACAGCTGCCTGCTCACTCCTAGTGGGATGGGGAAGAGAATTGGAAGGGGAAAAGCATGAAAAATGGGCCGAGAGAAAGGCACGTTAATAGGGAAAGCAAATGCTGTGTGCACAGGGAACGCAAAACAAGGAATTAATTCCCTGCATCCCATCAGCAGGCAGGTCTTCAGCCATTTCCACAGCTTCAAGCAGTGACTTGGCAAGACAAATACTGTCACTCCAAACAGCCTCCCCTTCCTCCATCCCCACAGCTTTTACTGCCAAGCATGATGCCACCTGGTGTGGAATATCCCTTGGGTCAGTTGGGGTCAGCCATCCCAGCTGTGTCCCCTCCCAGCTTCTTGCCTACCCACAGGTTACTCACTGCTGGGCAGTGTGAGAAGCAGAAAAGGCCTTGAGCTTTGTGAGCATTGCTCAGCAAGAATGAAAACGTTGGTCTGCTGTTAGCACTGTGTTCAGCACAAATCCAAACCAGTCACAACAGGGTACATGCTAATATAAAAAAGATCCAGTTTCCTTGCTGTTACACACTTGAGTTGCATCACCTGTGTAAAGTGTTCTGTTGTAACATCAGCTCTTTTTTTACACTTTGAACAGCTCCAATTTAATAGAAATGTTCCTGCAATTCCAGAGAATTTGGCTGTCAGATTCTCTCACCCTCGTCCAATTATAATAGAAAAACTGAAGGCATCCGGTGATCAGAGAAATCCAGCTGGAAGTGAGGACCTCAGCCTGAGAAGCTCTGGTATGTTCTCAGTGGTATCTGAAGAGAGACTGAAATTGGCTGTTCAGTTGGCCAGAAGGGACGTCAAACGAAGACGTCTTGAAGAGCAAGTGAAACAGCAACTGTTGGGAAATGTGGTCAGTAAACCATTGTGGACCCAGAACTCACAACAGCAGAAGACCGAAGTATTTGCAAGTCCAAGACCTAAAAGTGCACTCAAGTCTCAAACCCACTTGTCAGGTCAGCAGAGGCTTGACCCGCCTTCCCAAGGGGAGTCTGCCAGGGCCCACAGGAATGTTTATCTCTACGTAGCTGAGGAGGGAAGGCCAAGATCAGCTGTTCTGGACTCTCCACCCACCCGTGACACAGGACCAGACCCCAAGCCAAATTTAAACAAAAAAGAACACAAAAATACGCAGGAAGTCCGACGTCTGCAAAAGGAATTGAGGAGCTATGTCCAGAAAATTGAAGAAATGATCAAAAAAGGTGTAAGACTGAACAATAATTATGTCATATAAATGTACAGTAGTTTGTTGATTTTTTTCCCACAGTTTTTTTGGCTTGGATTAGAATTCATATTTATTTCTGGATTTTTGAGAACCATCTACTTTTTTGAAAAAATAGATAAAAGCTAGAATAGCTAGCCAGGTTAAGCAATTGATTCTTTTGTAGTAATTAGCAGGAGGTGTAACCATTCCTAATTTTGAGGACTTTACCTGCAACTTTGTCATAAAACTAACTGGTCACATGATTTTTTAAGCTCTAACTAATGAGCTATATTGTGTAAGACTGTTTATTCAAATCCTAAACAGAAACATGATGTAGAGTTACAATGACTAATTTCCATCACTGCTAAATAAACACCTGCAAATATACAATTTGGTTGTGCATGGCAGAAGTTTATTGTTAAATTATGTCTGTTGTCATGCATTAATTGGGATTTTCACAGGTTAAATTAAGACATAAAACTTTAAATTCTGTGCTTTTTAGGGAAAGATACAGAACTTTTAGATCCTGAAGACCAGCAGCGACTTTGCACTAGGAGACAGGAACAAGCTGCACGATCAGCTCGGATGCTGTATGTGCTGCAGCAACAGGTAAGAGCCAGCATTTTAAACTGGGATGCCTAGGAGTTAGTTTATTGTGATGAATTTGACAGAAACAAACTGAAACAAGAGAAATTTGATCAGGTTGTCTCTGAACTTCCACAGCATTCTGGTTTAGATCTGAATGGTTTGACTAATTTCTCTCGTGGCCAAAGTCCAGAATTTGGACTTTCACTCAGATGTTACAGTGAAGATTTATTGTTCATTTATAGACATTGAGCTAATTCTGACTGATGATCTCATCTCCCTCTGCTTTCTTGATAAACAGGTAAAAGAAATTCAGGATGACTTAGAGAAACTTAGTCCTCATACAATCAAACACACTAAAAAGGTGAGGTAATTATCTTTCAGCCTCTAAGTGTCCTATTGACAAAGTTTTCTAGATAATTGTGTTTGATTGTCTAGGGTGCATCTGAGCCCTCTTCAGAAAGATTTTCTTTGTATCTTACACCTTTCATCTCATACTCATACAAGTATGGATCACTTGGCCTGATACTGCCTTTGTTGCTTCCCTCTTCTCAATTCTCATCTGTCTGCAGTAAACTGGAGAGGAAGGTCGTTTGTCTTATGCTTTTTTGTGGCTTCTAATTCCTTCTTCATTCCAATTCCTTTTTGCCATAACAATGTGTCCTGCTGTTGACTTCTCTTTAAACTTCTGGTTGATGTCACTCAGTCTTACCCGCCTGATTTTCCCCTCTGCCCAGCACCTTTCAGAAGGACAGCACTGAGATCGTGCCCACAGTCTGGCCAGTGTTGTCCTGTTGTTCTCTCATGCTTTTCCATCACTTGTACTTTATTCTGTAACATAGCCCAGAGGATAGGGAATATTCTCTGTTTGTGCATTGTTGCATGTGAGGATCCAGCCCATGATTACAGGTCAGTATTGGCACACAGAGACACCAGGACCTGTTATACCCAGGCTATTTCACCTGTGGCCAGCATGACATTGATAAGGATTCTGTTGTAATTACTTCAATGACTGTTTTGTTTTGTCTCACAAATGGCTGAATATCCATCAGAATTATCCCAAGCCTGAGTGTTTCTCTATGAAATTTTGGCAACAATTCTTTCAATAGTGTAAGTATTCATAGAAACTATAGCTATTAAAGCATTTGTTTTTCATTTTCCCAGTCCCGAGCAGTATCCAGGTTGGCAGCAGCACAGAGAGGTGCTGTACGAACCTTGCAGGCTTTTGCCAATCAGTTCACAGATCAAACAGAGGAGCACATTCCTGCCCACTACAAGGAGCTGGGCAATCTCATTCGACAACTGTCTCTCTGCTCTGCCAAACTAGAAGGAGATTCTTCTATTTCTGACGTTATCATAGATATTTTGCTGCAAGTTGAGGTAGGAAAAAATATTTTTTGTTTTGCTAAGGTAGAAAAGACAGTGAAATATGAGATTGTGAAATGGCAGAATATCTTATTAGTTTTGCTTGTGGTTTTTTAAAGGCCATATTTTCTAATCTATAAATATACTTCTAACGTTCCTAAGTAAGAGTGATCTGAAAGAGAGGTGCATCCTAAACAGAGGTGTTACCTGCTGCTGGTCTTACTGATGCTGTTCTTGTCTTTCTTGGCTGTCCTGGTAGAATGAGTACTGGTAGTGACAGTGGTAACAAAGCACCAGTTTCTGATTCATTTGCCATTTTCAAGACTGAAAGAATTCATTTTATACATTGCTGTGTGTTATGTGTTTATTATTTTGGGATGTTTGCTTTAGTCATCATGATGAGCATCTCAGCCTCACCCATGGTGGGGGGTGCAGAAATGTCCAGGCAGAAGATAAAGTTGTGGGTACAAGAGTTACTTAAGCTCTGTGCCCTTCAAATGGCTTTTCCTAGTGGTATCTGATGGCTTATAAATGTTGTTGGTATCACAGAAAAGTTATGATTCATGTTGCCTGCTGCATAAATAACTAAAAGCAACTGATACCAGAGCCATAAGATACTGTATTTTCCTTAAAATACTGTTAAAACTGTAAGAGCTGTGGTTTTATTTTTATTGTTATGAACTGCTTATGAAAACAGTAACAGTGCTAACTGCCTGGGAACAGGAAAGGAGGTAGAGTTGTTGAAGTTTGGACTTAGCATTGGAAGAAGTGTCTGTGTTACTGTAGGCATGTAAGCATGGGGATTCATTTGGTCTGTAGCCCTTGTGTCCATTTCTTTTTGAACATTCTGTAAGCAGATGATTTTCTGGAGTCAATTTTAAATACAAAAATGTAAGCCTTTTCGGTAAGATTTAAGTTGATAATATGAAAAAGCTCCTACACGAACAACCTATCAGGAATAATCACTGTCAGTAAAAAACCAAAACCAGACCAAAAAAATTTCAACTCCTTAGAATCTCTTGAATTTGCTTCTCATAATTTCATCAGATTTACTGAGAGAGTAATTAAAACTCTATTGGTGTAGGATCTGAATGCACTGCTGGAAAACAAGCAAACTTCAAAAACAGTGAAGAAATGTATTTCAGCTTCTCAGGCCAAATCTCCAAGGAACACTGAGACACTTCTATCCAGAAAGCAGCTTCTGTCTCCAAAAAGAGAAAACAAACCTCTCATCTTAAAGGAACTGCATAGACCAGAGCCTAGAAAACCTGCACGTGCCAGGAGTCTCTTGACTGGTTTGTATTTTGACCCACTAAATCCATTTTTATTAGTTAACTTGCCATCTGAAGATCAGTTTTGTAGCACGTTATGTATTGTTGGTCAGAAGTGTATGTTACCAAATCAGGCTGACAAATGTGTGTGTTTTCAGATATTTATATACATATAAATATTTATATACACACAAACTCCAAACTCGCCTCTTCATCAAAACAATGTAGGAAAGACAATTTCTTTAATACTTTTCAGGAAATACAAGGCTGGATTTTTTTCTTTTTTTTTTATTTTGTTTTTATTTTAAATTATGATAGAGCTTAAGAGTTCATGACTAGGTATACCTAGCATAACAGAGATATCAAATATAGAAATAAAGATAATTCTTGCCCCTTTCAGCTTAAAAAAGTTAAAAGTTTATGTGTTGTTTTTGATACAGAAAAACATAGACTAGCTGCAAGTATTTCAGCCGTTGAAAAGGCAAACAGTTGTGCTCATATATTTCACAATAAATACCAAGAAGAAAGTGACCCACCTTCTCCAGAGAGAAATGCCACTTTACAGAGAGGCACAGATGCCCTCGTGAGAGGTAGAGCTGTAAAAAAAGAGTTTGCCCTTGCAAGTGGTACTTTGAAGAAGAAAGGTGTGTTATTGCCTGCAAAACCACAGGTATGGAAGGGATAAATCATTTGTGCTGCCTTCTGCTTGTGTTCTGGGATTTGTTATATAATGCAAGACAGTGTCAGAGCTTCACACTTCCTCACAGTATTTCTGTTCTGAGCTAGGATGCACAGGGGGATAAACTGCCATCTGACTGTTATTTCTAGTGGTTATGACTATTTTAGCAGGTATTTTTAGAAAGCAATGTTACTGTTCCTTGGAAACACATTGTACAACTAAAAGCAAGGAATAACAGAATTAGCAAGGAAAATGTTCACTGAAACTAGTTTCATGTTTGCAATTAGCATGTTTTTTTCCGAGTTGAAATTAAAGCTGAAGTATTTTCCTCCTCGTGGTCATCCTCTGTCACAAAAAATACACTCAGCAGTAATGTCATGCTAGCATTAGTAGGAGAATGTAAGTTAGGCAGACTTACTTAATTGATTACAGAAATGATAAAACTTCACAGTACAAGTTCTGGTTTCTGCTAAGTCCTTCTTGTAACCAGCAAGAGGCTTCTGTAATGCAAACAAATGAGTTCTTATAAGACTAGTGCTACATTTGCAAGTAGGTGATGCTTTTTTATTCCTTCCTTAGAGTGTCACTTCAACTTGAAAATTCAAATCTGACACAGTAACACAGATGTATGCATACATAACTTTTATTCCTTCCCATCCCCATGGATCAGTGAGAACTGTGGGCAGGAAGATTAAGTATTTCACTAATTCATACTGAGGAGATGAATCTAAGTGACCTTGTAGCAAATACAAAAGTGTCAATATTACAGTTTTGTGGCTGAATAAAATGTTACCTTGGAAACCTTCTATTTGGATTTATTAAGAGTTAACATAGAGTCTAATTCTGAAAAATTAAAAATAAGTATTTTCCCCATGAAAGGCAACATTTGAAATTTGGAACTGTTTGCAAGAATAATAGTCGCAGGATTAAGCATATGTTGTGTTCAGGCCCAGCTGTACTGCCCTTTAAAGCAGTTGTAAAACCTCCACATATGGTCAGCTGTGCAGCAAAGCCAGCAGGCATGACTTTAAGACAAAGTCTGAAGGAAAATGCAAAATACTTTAACAATTCAGCAACTGGGATGCATGTTTTTTAACATGCTGGCGTTAATTTTCAGGGAATGCTGAAATCTCTGAAGCCAAGACAGGTTCGCCCTCGAGGAAAGCATGCCGGGTTTCGAAAGCCAACTATCGCCTTCCAGCTAAAAGAGACCAAACGACCTGCTAAGGAGAGCAGAGTTCCCTGCACGTCTCCAAAGCCTCCAGCTCTGCCTGTTCCACCCAAGCGGTATGTTAACATTCCCTGCTTCCCAGTGGGAATGCTGCTGGCTCTGAGTTGGTAACTGGCACAGACTTGGCCTGGCTGCAGCCCAGGGTGGCCAGTGGCACAGCACAGCTCTCTGCCAGATGGCCCAGAGCAGCCTCATTCCCTAAAGCCCAGGAAGAGCCAGGACTTCAGGCTTTTGCCTGAGTTGCTCACTGGGACTCAAGACCAAACTGTACAAGGCAGGGCAGTGACAGACAGACAGACAGCAGGCAGAGTGGGTATTCACAGCACTGCATTAGGAAGGTAAATGTTACCTCCTTGTTCCAGAAGGACAAAAGACATACATTTGTCCCAGACAATAATAGAGTGCAGTTTTGTTTACTTTAAAGTATATTCAACATCCTGCTAGACCAGGGCTCCCCAAATTTAAGTTGCTTTGGGACTGGTGTTTGTAGCAGTTCAAGCAAGAGATCCAGGTGCTGGAGCTGTACTAGGCAGTGTACAGGGTAAGATGAGGAGCTCATTTCTCTGGGCCAAGTATTTCTGTTTGCCAGCAGCAGAAACAAAATTCAAGATCCCTGGTTCTCAACAGAGTTTTTTGGCTTATATGGTCTTAAAGTCAATATTCATTTTCTCTCTAAGGTTTCTTGCGACTTTTCCAGACTAATACTCAAAATCATATTATGTCATTCTTCAGTTGTTAGAATGTGCATTTTGTAACCCCCTATTTTACTGTGCTATTTTTGAAGACTAGCAAGGCTTGAAACAGAAAATTCAAGAGGAGTGAAGGTTCTACCTGATCTTCACAGAGGAGAAATTAAAAAAATACAAAAGTTAAGGTAATTACTTACTTTGGAGATCTCATAACTGGTGTCAAATCCAATAGGAGCTTCTCCCCACTCCAACAGTCCCCCCTAGAAGTGCGCTTATGTATTTGAGGTTTTTAAACTATTGTTGTTATACCAGCTTTCTAAATGACATTGTCATTTGTTCTTTTTTGTGCAGGTCACAAACTGTTTCTCCAGCCCAGTGTGCAGACAAAGCTGAAAACAAGGTACAGGAGGGGTTGGAACCTCTTTTAGACAAGACACAGGTAGTACAGGTAAGCTCATGCCACTGGGTGAATGATGTCAAACATTTATAAAGGGTCAACAGTGTTTCAACTTAATGCAAGATGGGGTTTTTTCTTTCTTTCTTGTATTGGCTGTGTGTCTTTTGGATTTTTTAAGTAGCAGGTTGCAGCAAATGCAGATATTCTGAGTGAAAAGCTATTGGATGATCTTTTGGAAGATACTGCTCAGGAACTGTGGAGCATGGAGCAGCAAGAGAGACTCCAGACCGAGGCCCTGCCTATGGCTGACACTCATAGCCTAGAGTCAATGTTGCAAAGAATGGAAGAAATTGAAGTAAGATTTTCTGTCTTGGTTGGTCTCATTAGTGCATTTCTTGATTACTGTCCATAAATTGTAATCTCTGTAAGTATCTACATTGTTAAATGAAGCAAGGTCTGACTGGGTCAGTGTCTGAAATCAAAGACCTAGAAGAAGTTTGTGCATCCAGCAAAACAGTGTAAGATCAGGAGCAGAATGTTTGATGAATCTGTTGCTGTAGACTTGGCAGACCCAAGTTTGCTTCCCACCTCAAGACTTTGTGGCTTAGATCACCATATGTGAATGGGAGAATCAGCATGATAATTATGTTGATTGCCTTGCAGATTGGAAAGTATTTGAATATTAATTTGATTTTTTCCCTTTTTTGTGATATAGCATCTCAGTATTCTAATAGCATGAACATCTTGAGGAAATACGCTCTGGCAGTTGGAAGTGTTTCAAGAGTAATATGGGGAAGTCAGACAAATACGTGGTTATCTGTGCCCTTATTTATCCATCTTTCTATGTAAATATTCATAAGGTTATAATTTACTTGATTTGAGCTTTCTCATATATTGCTTTCTTAAAATTTTTTCTTTAATCAGTTTTTTCATAGTTTTTTGTTCAAGTCCCATTTTGACTTTCCTGTTCAGTGAAATGACTTAGAACTACTGAGTTTAGTGCCATTTACCTCTAGAGATCTGTTCATCAGTTGGAAGTGTGAGGCTGGCATCCTGCAGTGTCCTTGTCCCTGAGGAACTGGCGCTCCCATCTGAATTTGCTGTTGGTGAGGCAGGAGCAGCATGAGTGTTCTTCAGTTGTTTGGCTGAGGGCTGTTGGTCTGAAATGGGAGGAGTTCCCATGGGACTTGCAGCTAGTTTTGTATTCAGATATGACATTTTGAACAAGATAAATGCCTGCGATTTCACTCCCCCACCTTTTTCTGTGTGATGTTACCAGCCAACATAAGCCTGCTTTGCCCAAGGAGGATGATGACCTACTTTCCCCTTGAGTGACAGTCAGGTAGGTGGGTGATGGACTCCTGTTGTGTGTTCCAATGCAGAGGCACCGTGAGAGTGTCCGCAGGAGAATCGGCCAGATCGTGTACACTGACTCCCACTTCTGGGCCCAGGAAGACAAAATGGGTAACTGTCTTTTTTAATGCCACTGGGGTTTCCTATAATCTCTAACTTTAGATTCAGATGGTTTGGAATCAAGGTCATTGGATTAGATGTGTTCAAATTGCACCATCCAGACACATTTTTTACTATAGGTGCTTCTTTAAGAGGACAGTTCTTAAAATGTAGTTCTAAAATTGATACTTTATCACCATTCCTGTTCTTTATCCTACTATTTGATTGAGTAGCACAGTGAAGCTACACTGATTTTCCAAGGTGAGTATCTGATTACATACAGACTTTACTGGAACTGTGTTGTTTAACACAAGTTGAAAAATCTCATAATACAACTGGTGAAAATTTTAGCACAAGTCTTTATGGATTTTTTTATCATGTCTTGGATTTACTGCCAAGTTTAATAGACTGCTAGTTTTATAGTGCTATTTTCTATCTCTCTGCTAGAAGTATCCACTGACAGTGCAAATGATTTATACTAAAAGTAGCATTTCTAAAATATTCAGCTTTAACTTCTTGGAAATCCTATTTTGAATTTACATTTTAGGGGCTTCTCACTTTCAGTACTTTACTTATCTGAAGGCACACTCCTTAAAAGAAGCAAAGTCTTTGTGATGACTTAACCTGCAGTAGATGTAGTTTTTTTCTTTCAAAGAAACAGTTTTAAATGGTATTTTCTTCCTTCTAGAACAACAAATAGCATCAACAGCTAAGAGACCCACATCTCCTCATCCAATTCAGATAACCAAATTAATGGGACACACAGAGCTGGAAACAAACATTTTAGTTGAAAAACCTTTTGATGACAAGTAAGTGGAATATTTGGCCCTACACTAAACTGTGGGGCATGAGATCTGTGTGACTTCATTATAGTGTTTTCATTACACTGATCCTTCAAAAAGACACTTGAAAATCTAGTTCTGTCTTGATGATTATTTTATATTTCTAGTGATATTGATGAAAACAAAGACGCAGAGGAGAAATTGCAGCCTGGAAATGACATTCTGCAGCCCTTGCCTTTGAACTCTCTACAGAAAGCGTGCTCTGTGTCTCTCTCTGTGCCAAGCCATATGCTCCAGAGCATCTTGGATTATAACAGCAGATACAAGCATCATTTAAAGCTTATTTCCCATGAGGTGGTGGGCAGTTTCGATCCATGGCAGATTGCTGAGAGGTATATGAACTGTCTTTGTGGTTTTGAAGTGAATGTATCAGCTGATGACAGGGCCTTTTTTGTTCTTACTCAGGAGAGGAGTGGGGAGGGGCCATTTAAATTCCAGACTGGACGCAGGCTTTGTGACTGAACAGCTCCTGAGGTTGTCAGGCTTGGGAACACCAATGTGTTTTGGAGCATATGCAGAACTGCAGAATTCTTCTCAGGAGGCCAGTAAACAACTATGTAGTTAAACACAAACAATTATCCTCCTGTAACATCTGCTGTGGTCCAGAGATCACTGAAAATTGACATTGTACTTAAAACTTTCTTGCTCTCCGTAAGGCCTGACACAGTGACAGCTAAAATCAATAAATACCTTCCCATTTACTTCAGTGGCCTTTGGATGACCACTGTAGTACGTTCACTCATTCCCAAAGCAGAATTAATATCCTAAGAGTTTGATAAAAGGAAACAACTGAGATCTCTCACTACTTTAAAGTATGCGCTTTGCTACAAACCAAACTGAGGATAGAATTTCTGCTATGTTATGCAACCCATGCAGAACACTTATCAAATCTTTTATTGGGCTAAGCATTAGAAAGGAAAAAAGTATTTTTTAAAATCAGAGCACTGATATCAATAGCATGAATGACTGGGATTTGAAATCTGACTTGCTGAACCTTTTCCTTCTCTATTTTTCCTTCCCTCTGCCTCAGTCTTGCAGAGCAGCTGACAGAAGAAGCCCTGTGTGACGTGGCAGCAGAGCTGCAGGATGTTTGTGAGGACTATGCAGAAGCTGTATTCACATCAGAGTTTTTGCAACCAGTGCAGTGAATTCTTTCCCACTTGCCCCAGCAACATCAGCCTCAGTCTGACAGTTTGTGAGATTCTCTACACCAGATCTCCTTCAGAGATGCATCTCAGGTTTGTAATGTTATATTATAAGTAACATTTTCCTTTTCAGACTTGATGTTGTCTGACCACCACGCTTAGTACACACACTGAGCTGAGGATGTGGCAATCCAAGGAAGGATTCTCGTGGCACAGCACAAGTAGATGGAAACACTTGGCACTGGCTTTGCCCACAGACCTGCTTGGGCTCTTGCCATCAGCTTCAGAATGGAGTCCCTGAGTATCTCTGCTACATCATGCACACAAACGAGACCTTTCTATAGAAGCACATCAGAAAGATTTTTTTTTGTAATGTTATATTTTTGTAAGCATTTAGTGATTCAAGCCCACATTCGTTTCTGTTAAGAATCCTATTGAAATCAAGAATGACAAAATAAATGAACAATTGGCATTTCTGCGACATTGAATTAAGTTGTTTGTTTCAAGTAATCAGGGTACTGGTTTGGGTTATATCTTGAGTGAGCAATGAGTAATAATTATTTATGTAGTATTTTAGGGAAATGCAAATTCAACCCTTGAGGTAACCCAAAGAACAATATGACAGTTTGTTTCCTTTGTCAATTTTTTTTTCTCCAATATTGTTCAACCTATAACAGATTAATTTTTAACCTTCTAAGGGTATTTTTATTTCCTGTAATTAGAACATAGATTTTAAAAATAATTCTGGTTTTATTGATGGCAGGCTTACTATTTTGTCTTGAAATTTACATCAAATGTAATGACATAAATGTTACTACTGATGTGTGACTTTGCTGATATGTGATTTCTGTAATTTAAAACTGTTAATTTCTAAAATTATAGAGATAGCCTGGTTTTAAGTCAAAAATACTAAAGCCATAGTTGCCTCTATGTATATGTATATATGCTTGTGGAAATATTTTCAAGATATTTTATTTTTTAATAAACAACACTTGTTTCTTATGGCTGAACATAGTTTTAATTTAAGGTAATTTACCTCTGAGAATTTTCATAATTGTAGGGCTTCATCATAGTGACTCTGCTTGTCATTGTTCCTAAGGGACAAATCATCACCAAGAGGACTAAACAGTATATATGTGCATAATTCTTGTCACAAGATGTTAATAGAGACTCTATATGGAGCTGAAATGTGCAGTTCCACTGCAGTTGTTACCTGTGCATCTCATGAGCCTGGTTACCTGGCCTTGCACTTATTTGAAGCCCCTGTCATGTCCATACTGCTTTAAAACTAAGTCATGGGGGGGAGTAAGAGAAACAGTTTCAGCTTTAAAAAAATATTTTCATGGTATACATACTGAAGAATAAAATTTCTTGCAGACTGTGCTGTTTCTCATTGCTGAAAGTCTTTGGAAACAGGTTAGATATCCAAAATACACTATTCTACCTGTTGTTGCAGAGGATTCCCCTCCATAAATCTGGACTAGATTTCATTTGAAGATCCTTACAAGCCTGTTTTTTCTGGATTCTGAATGTACACGTTTCTTCAGTGTCAGAGATGTGAGGGGGATGAAGCAAAAGCAGGATTAAAGGATTCAGTGGTTCTATAGACATGTGAATAACTCCAGCAAGTAAATATCAATGACTGCAGTTGTGTAGTTTCCAGAGTGTTTTGGGCCAAGAGCCCCTCCTTGGTAGTCAGGCAAGTCCCCAGTCCTTGCTGATACTGTGACACAGGTACAGCCACATCCTCCTGTGTCCTCTATGCCCTCACATGCCCTTGGCTCCTGCTGGTTGTGTGGTGTTCTCTGGTGATGGCTGGGCTGTCAGTGGGAACTGTGGCTTTGCCATCTGTTTTACTGGGTGCTGTGGGACTGTGCCTGCAGGTGCAGTCACTTCCCAGCCTGTGCCATGGGCACCCTCCCTCCTGGGGCAGCTGTGCTCTTTCTTCCTGATGAATAACCAGGTGTGTGTGGGACCCCAAAGACAGGACTGTGCATTTGCATTCTTATGAGCAGCTCCTGAGAGCATGCAATGCACTCTGTAAATATTTAACTGTAGGAATTAAATGTGTGTGCTTCTGGAGGTAGTTATGGCAACAGTGTTTGCTCTACCAGTGCTTTGGAGAGCTCCTTGTTTCTACTAATGCTGCAGCTAATTAAACGTCCATGTCAGTGTAAGAGCATAATGGTGTTCCTTTCTCCTCCTTGGCTTGCTTGGTCTCTGGGTTACTCCTGAAACCTAACTTTCTGCATATTCTGCATCTCTGAGGACTACTCTCCTTCCAGGAGAAAGGTGGTGTTGTTTTGGTTTGGATTTAAATTTGGTTTTAAATGTTCTTTTAAACAGTCTCCTAATTTGCCAAGATACTTTTAGACTTTGGACATGCATAACTTTTAAAGCAATTATGTTGGCAAAAAATGGCTGAATTCAGAGCTAATTTATGAGTTACATGAGTTTTCCTTCAATCAAGCTCTTGCTGTACCACATTATATGCATGTAAATCTAGTTACAGATTCCAGCTTTTAAAAAACCCCCACAGAATATGGTCCCACAGCATCAAGGTTGTAGTTGGTGTTTTCCTTTGGCCCCATTTTCCCTCAGTGGAGTTCAGTCAGAGGCACTCACGGAAGCTGGGGTCACACTGACAGCCTGAGGTACCTGCTGCAGGTGAGAGGGGGCTGTGTATGGTGGCTCAAGGGGCCAAGAAAAAGCAGTTTTACAGTGGCCACAAGAAGGAGGCAAAAACCTGTGTTCTGTGTGGGAGCAAATGAGCCAGGTGGCTTACACTGACCCCAGCTGCAGTGACTGGTGTTACTGGTCCGTAACCAGGGTGAAAACACTTCACCTTGGGCTCAGTGCTTGCAGTTCCCACCTTGCTCTGCAGAAGGCAATGCTGGAATACTTTGTGTTTTCTTCTGGGGCTGGGAAAGCTGCCTGAGTACCAGCTGGAGGAGTGAGCCTGGTCCCTGCTCTGAGCTCAGGTTTCTGGAGCAGGCCAGCTCTCAGGAGGTTAATGCAGGAAGACTTCCTATGGGGAACACATGGTTTATCAGACCATTGGATTAGTGTGAGAATTGAGGGAGAAAGGGATGGAAACAAGTGAGACTGAATTATGTCTAGATATCTCTCAGTCATGCTCAGTGAGCTCTTTAGTATAGGGAGGAATTTTTCCTTAGGACTTAGATACAATACAGTTGGTAGTTTTAATTACACTTTTTATATACTGAGAATTGTAACATTCCTTTTGCATTAAACACTCCACACTCAGGCTGATGCCTGAAAGCTCTGTGGAGCCAGAACCCAGCTGACTGTGCAAATTTTTGGAGCTGCTGCCTAGTCCTTTGGCCACCAACTAAAATCAGAAGGGACTGAATGTCACTGGTGTCTTGA
Organism: Sakesphorus luctuosus; assembly: GCA_013396695.1. Taxonomy (NCBI): domain Eukaryota; kingdom Metazoa; phylum Chordata; class Aves; order Passeriformes; family Thamnophilidae; genus Sakesphorus; species Sakesphorus luctuosus. The sequence continues at coordinate 610,146 of VWZD01009947.1, forward strand.
TCTAGTTCCCTTAAGGATCTGTTTCAGTGTTGTTTTCAGAACCTCATTACATACACCTGACTTCAAGTCAGATGATATGATTGGGAGTGGATGCAGCCATGACCAGATAAAAGGGCTGGAGTGTTGTCTAACAGCACCCTGGTGTAGAAGGCTGAAAGCTGGGGACTGTTCTAAGCCTCCAAGCCCTTTGGCTTATCTCAGCCTGGTTGTTGTGTAATGTAAATTGGGCTTATTGCTTGTGGAAGATTTAGACAGGAGCTGAGAGAGGGAGGAACAGCAGGTGTCGTATAATTTTTCCTGCAGCAAGACTTACTCTGATCTGTGTTAACTGATTAGAACACCTTTGTTGTTGCTTCTCTTTAGAAAGGTTTTGGTGTCCTCTTTGTGCTCGTGTCAGGGGTAAGGAAACAAGATTTAATAGGCTTTGAGGCAAGGAAAGGCTGTAATTTACATCATTTTATAAGTGAAATGGCTATGAATAGATTTCCCATTCTACCAGTCAACAGCCCCTCTTTACCACAAAGTGCAATGAAAAAGGGAGGAGGTTGGCAATTGTAGTGAGCTTGACAAGGAAGACCAGTGTCTCATTACTCTGTCCTGCCTGCTGACAGCTGAAAGGAAAACTGGTTGTTGCTGGTAACATGTCCTAACTCTGTTAAGCTGATTTCTTTTTCATATTGCTCACTACATCATGACTTATAGTGATAGAAAAATTTACCTCAAGCTACTCAAGCTCCTGCAGTTTCAGTTGGAGTTTAGTGCTCAGCAATTGTCAGTATTTGGCCTTGAGATTATGGCAATCTGCAAAGAACTTGGTCTTCCTATTGTGAATTTTGCAGCTACACCAGTGCAGGCAGCTGAATGAAACACCAGTTTCATGAGACACCAGTCCAGGTGTTTTCACTGGAACTTTCAAACGTGGCTGAAAATCAAATGAAAGGTTACACTCTCTATAACTGTCTGTTGTCTTTCAATTGGGAAAAAAACTTTTTGTGAATATGGAACTAAGTAGCACCAATTAAAACCAAAGGTAAGGCAGCTGCTGCTGCTTTCTCCCCACTCCAACCTCTTTCCTCTGGCTTCCCTCTTCTGCTTCTGCTGCCAGTCTGAATATTTAGGCTGAGGGAATAAACAGGCAAAGAGAACTGGGTGAACTGGAAGGAGACAGAGAGCAAGTAAACTTTAAAAGAGGAGAAAGAACAGAGTGATTGCTTCTGTGGCCAAGACTTTTGTGTGGATTTCTAACCACCTCAAGAGCACATGCTTAACAATGATTATAGCCATAGGAGGTGGCACCATTGGTGTCAGTTATTAATAAACCTCTTGAAATGCACATGCTGACTCTTTTCTTTCTTCTTCCTCTTTTTTTAAACTTTCTGTAGTGATTTCTGTCCCTTTTAGAGCTGGCACAGAACAAAATGTCCATAGTATTGGTGAAACATAAATAGCATTGTTCAAATGGACCCAAACCGAGATGCTCAGGGGAGATTGAGCTGGGCTGTTCCATACATACAGCTCCTGGAGCTAGCTCTTCCACTGCCCTGAAATTTGTGCAAAGCAGAATCAACTGCATAGGATGAAGGCTACCCAGAGAGTGATGCAGCCCACCAAAAAAAAGTCATGAAGTACTACATTTGTTTCCTTTATGAAACATCACCCTTTGCTTCTCCAACAGCCCTCCTTAGCCTTTGGTCTGGGTAGGGGCGAGGGCTGGTGCTAAAATATATCATCCTGAAGTCTAGGGACTTTGCTTTTCTGCTTGCTGACAAAATTGTTGATGGCACATTTTTGTCTTTCATTATTTCTCCCTATGCATTACACAGATGGTTTCACATTAGTCTCTTACTGCTGGTGAATAAGAGGGTCATGGGGGCTACCGAGAAAAGTATTCTCTGAGACAGGGGGAACAGAGTGACATTTAACATCAGCATTTTTTGAATGCACTGGCCTGTTCAGTGCCCCCACTCATGGATTACTGACTTGTTCTGTGTTACACTGGTGGCATTTCCCTGGCTTACATTTTGGAAGGGAGCACATGTACGGGGAGCTGCACAGCCAGTCTCTCCTTGTGCCCCTCTGCCTTACCTGGCTCCTGGTACGACTGGAGTGTGCAGGTCCCTGCAGGTCCATCATGCAGACAGCCACCCCGAAGCCTGGCAGAGTTAGGCCTCTTTGCAGTGTCACTCCTGGGTGCAGGATGAGCACTGACCCTGGGTGAGACCCATTTGTGCCTGAGGAAGCCCATGGAAACTGAGGCTGGGTCTGTCTGTGCAAGCAGCTGCTGCACTGCAGAAGAGGAAAGCTCCACAGATGCTTCTAAAAATCCTGGTGTCACGGTTTCTCCCTCTCCCCTCGGCATTTCAGTGAGGAAACATGACTAAAAATAGCCTGCTGTCTAAAGCACCCAGAGAGCTGTGCTGTCTGATTACTCCTTAATTTTTGTTCTCATGAATGTATCCAGGTTTTTGGTTGTGGGTTTTTTTGTTTTGGGTTTTTTTGTGTTTTTTTCCCCAAATATCCAGTCTCATTTAGCAAAAAGGGCTGGATTTAGGATCAAGCTGATACTCATCAACAAATCTTGCATTTATCACAGTCCTTCCTCCTGCTGATCTTTCCTAATATTTTGCTCTGCGATGGACCAGCAGTCAGGGTCTGGAAAGAAGGCATCCTAGCAACGCATTAAGCCACTATAACAATGTTTTAGAAAAAACAGGCTGCTTTTATCAAAATAAGATGGGGGAACTGATAGACTTTTCCACATGGAATGAATAGATGCCCTATGCTTACCCCCTGACATGGACAGAGCCCACAGTTTTATTACCATTTTCCTCTTTTCTTAATGAAAGAATGAGAACAGGCTCAATAAAGAGAGCGAATATCAGTAACAGTATAGACTGAAGAGTCTGGGTTACTCTTTCAGAGTGGGTTAAATTGGAGGGGGGAGAGAGGGGGCAACAAGAAAGGACAAAATCTAAGCTATTCCATACAGACAGAATGAGATATCTAATCAGAAAGATTTTAGTATAAGCAAACCAGTAAGTACACGTGGCAGGTTTGGGCTTTTGGTTTTGGTAGATGCTGATTAACTTAAGCTTCTTCTATGTGTGTGCAGCTATCTAGATAAAAATTGTACCTCTAGGTTTACTTGCTTCCTCCTTTCCCTTTCAGTATGGTGTTCTCTCACTGTCCTGTCCTGATTTTTGAGAGTGGAAAGCTCAACAAATGTGACCTGTATTCTAACATTTTGAAAATTAAGACATTGCCCTCCTTTTGAGCTTCCTCCCCTCCGTGTCAAGAGGACAAAAAAAAGCTCCCAAAACAGCTCTAAAGTAACAGCATAAAAATCTGCAGCTGCTACAACTTCATACTATTCCTTTAAATTTTGATTCATGAGTTTCTGAACACTTGTTTGGTTTTTTGATTGGTTTTAGTTTGTGCAACTGGTCTTCTAAAAATTTTTAAGATCCCTGTCTTTAGAGTGGTATTTGGAGTCAACAAGGAGTGACCCTTTTTGCAGCACTACCAGGTATGCAAAGGCATGGCTATATGGGCATATTTGAATGTGGGAACTTTCCTGTAGGGTCTACAGCACACCTTTAATGGGCCTCTCTCAGCTCTTTTTCCTGCAGCTATTGACAGGTGTCTGGGCCATCAGTTAGATCCTGCTTCTCTACAGACCTGGGATACTGATAAGGAAAATTTTCATTGCCTGGCCCAGGCATTTGTCTGGTTGCCTTATGTTTGTTGTGGGTATTTTACAGCCATGCATCCAGTTTCAGCTGCAAAGCTGAGTGTTCCTGGTGTCAGTCAGTGCAGTCTTTCTGGTACCTGAGATTAACTAGAGCTAACAGTGACCTGGCAACATCACAGCCTCCTCACCCAGCAATGTACCTGCCTGCCAGACAAATCCTTGGGAGTATCAGGAAGTCCATGCTGGGACCAGTTGCTGATCCATTGCTGTCTTGTTATGCCTCTGTGGACTATGACTTTGTTCCCTTCCATTTTTTGCGGAATGCCACTCTTCTCTGAAATGCTGGGCTCTGACATACCCTGTCCCTTTTTTATTTTGGCAGTTTGGTGACATATAAACAGTGCAGTGAGGTCTTGCAAACTATTTGAAGTTATGTTGCCAAGAGTTGCCATCTCAAGGCTTATTCTTGGATCCTGGACAGCTTCTTTGCCTGTTTCACTGGCAGGCACAGCCACAAAGCAGGTGTATCTATTGCCAGAGAATTTCTCAGTCTTTCCAAGTAAAACAGTGTAGTGCAACCCATTTCTAGTGGGTGGCTGACATGCAACGCTTGGCTGGGAGCTGCTCTATCTATTGCCTGCTGTTTTCTCTGACTCAATGTGGTGTCTGCTCCTCAAGGCTGCCTTTCAAGTCCTGTGGTGACTTCAAGGACACAGAAACTGAACTTAAAAGGTTCTGCCTGTCACTGTGCCCTCCTCATCAGCTGTTTTCCTTTAGTCCCATATCTGCTGACAAAACCGCACTTATATCACCCTTTCTTGAAATAAGCAATCATCTTCTGACTTTGGACAAACAGCATTAGCTCTAGAGGACAGATCTCCCATTTCCCCTCCTCAGCAATCTTTTGGTTTGGCTCTAAAGGCTGCTTAAATTGGGTTGAACCTAGTGTCAGCAGGCACAATGCTATAGAAACCAGCCTTGAATTCAGTCCTGGAAATATTAACCAAACAAGCAGCCTTCAGCTTTGCTGCTTAGGCCCTCATGTGTGCAGCTAGAGCAACTCTCCTTGTCCAGCTGGAGCAGGTTTGAATCATTAGGTGGGCAGATGTTTTCAGGGGGGCACTAGAGTCAGTTGGTATCATTTTTCTCTGAGCTCCCACCCTCGGGTGGCTCTGCACTGCCTCAAGGCATTGGCTACCTATTTGGCTGATATTTTTCAGAATGGATTAGCTGCAAACCATGTTTTGTATAAGGTGTGATTTCTATAATTAGACATCTTGCAGTACCAGAAAAGCTAGTAATGACGGGGAGCATTCTTTGACAGAGGCTTTGTCTTAAGAGGAGTTTCTCTGCTCCATTGTAAGGAAGAGAACTTGGGTCACCAGCAAAACACAATGTGTTTTCAATTGAATAAATGTGTTTGGAATTAGATTATTTTCTCAATAGGTCCTTGAATGTAATACATATCTTTAGATGCATTCCAGTTCAGGCCACTACCTGGCCTAGTATGTTTTTCTTACATTATTATTTGGCTCCGATTCTTGCAGAGATTCTACATGGATTCTTCAAGTCCAACAGCAGAGACAATGTGGCTCGAGGGCAAACTGTCCAGCACAGAGAACTGACACCTGGAGATGGGGGAAGGTGAGCCATAGTTTACTTGTGGCTGGCTCTGGGGGTGGGAATTGTGGGGTGTTGTGGCTATTCCACTTAGGGCTCAAACAAAACCACTTAATTTGCTGTGTTCTCAGGGGTGTTTGCTCTGGGTCCTTGAATGAACTGCTTAGCAACACCTCGAGCAAATCATGTAATTATACCTACCAAGTTGGTATTGGCACAGAGCCTCTACGCTGCTTTAGCACTTGGTTGCATTGTGTTTGCTTGGCTCTTCAATTGTGGGCTTCTTTGGGCAAAACTTTTGTTCACTGCACTTTACTTGGTGGTGCTCTGACACACTGTAGCAACATACAAGCCTTCCTAGCCTCTCTGCCAACCTCTTCCCATCGTTTCCACAAGATGGGCTGCAACTTACAGACATTTCTTAAGGCGAATTTCTCTCTAATTCTTGGGGGATCTGGAGAAGCTGGTTTCTCTGCTTTTAGAGACATGCTGCTCCTGAGGCTCTTGAAGAGGGAGAAAGCAAGTCTCGCCCTGTAAGTTCCCTGGTTCAGCTCTCAGCAGGCTGTAAGCCGCTTGCCCACGGCTGACTTAAAAGGCAGCGCGTTGCAGCAGTTCAGCCACTACACTGACATGGGGCTTGGCAGCACCCGAAGGGTATTTGCTGTTAAATTCCAGAGCAGCCACTCACAGGAGCAGCTTGCAGAGGCAGTGCCGCAGCAGCGGCCGAGCCGTGCGGCCCCGCAGAGCGGCGGCGGACGGGAACCGGGCACGGTGCGGGGCAGCTCCGCGGAGCGGGTCTGGCTCCTCTGCAGCTCCGTGGGGCGCCAGGACAGCGCGGGAGCCCCGACCCCTGCGCGGCGGGGATTGCGGGCAGGGCGAGCCCCCGGTGCCGCCGCCCAGCCCCTCTCCGGGCCGGGTCGCTGCCCGCACCGCGCTCCCCGGGCCGGGGATGCGCAGCCACATCCCCGGCCCGNCGCAGGCGAGGGGGCGGCGCGGGGCCTCCGCCGAGAGCCGATGGGGCGGCGGAGCGCGGGCAGCGGGCGCGCCCGGAGCGCCCCGCGGGCCAGCACCTGAGGCGGCTCTGAACGGCTTGGCCGCGAGCGGGCAGCCCCACAATGGCGAAAGCTCCGCGCCCAGGTGAGTGCCGAGCCAAGGCGGCAGGATGGGGCGGCCCCGAGGGCAGCCCCGGCGGCGGGATGGGGTGAGGGTCCAGCGGCGGGATGGGGTGAGGCTCCGGGGCGCTCGCTGCGGAGCAGCCCCGGCTGCGCGTCCTCTGCCGCCGCCAGCCCCGCGGGGCGTCCAACACAAACTCGTACGAACGAGCCGCGGGTACACCTGTCCCTCGGCGTTGCTCCCGAGCGCGGCCCGCGCTGCCTTCGGCGCCCGCATCGGCCGGTGCTGCGGGAAAGAGGCTGGCGGGGCAGTTGCTGCTCCGGGAGCGCTTCCCCAGCTCCGGCCTCTTGGGGCCGGTGCTCAGGAGGAGCAGAGAGGGGAGCAGCATTTGCGGTCGGAGAACAATGAAGGTGCGCTGTTGGGTGGGACTTGCCGAAAGGCGAAGGGTGCGCCCTGCCCGCTCACGTGCTGGAACTCGCGCTGCCTCCGGAGCCTGAGCAATGCGGAGGTCCCTTGGCTGGGGCTGCCACCGGCGTTTGGGGATGCTCGGCAGCAACGGTGGCCCGTGCCCGGTGCAGCCTGTACCAGGTGGCATAAGCTCTGTGTGCACGAATGGCCAGTGACAGCCAGCAGAGCAGAGAGCCCACTTGCTGATGCAGGAGTGGTTTTCTTCTGGGTTGTGCACAGAGCCCATTGCTGTTGCAAGTGCAGGCCTAACTGCTGTGACTGAATGGTCAGTATGTGACACCAGTGTTTGGTGCCAGCTCCTGGCACAGCTTTACAGCAGCATGGCAATATTCAAGCTAAACCCAAAGTTGTTTCTTTTCCAGAAGTGTTTTATTGTTTTTTTTTTAAATTATCCTCCCAAAATAGGCATGGATTGGTGGCAGCCCAGAGATGTAACACTCGAGAACATGAGAGCATCAATAATTGCAGAAGATGCAAATATAGGACTGAAATAAATGGTTGCTTTCCATCTTTGGAAGATGAAGAAGTAAACGAATGGGGGAAAAGTCTCATAGTTTATTTCTTTGGCATTGGTTTGCAGTCCTTTTAAGTTTGCTGGGAAAATAAGGGGGCATTGCTCTGGCTTTCTGTGATACATGAGTAATGCAGCCTGCATATGTAGCTTGCATGTCCAAACCCAACTTTGCACAGGAATTTTAAAGGATGGTACTTGTCTTGGATGTGATTCCACTGGCATCACTAGACAAAGTATCTCTTTTGATGCCAATTTTGTGGTGTAGTAACTGCTTCTTGTTGTAAAGCAAGACTAGACCATTCACTAAGGAGGTCTGACAGAACGTGGTTAGGAGTAGGGGAAATGCACTGCTTTTATAAATTGAGCCTGCTGAGTTTATCAGTGTAAGCTGGAATATGCACAAAGATAGAAATATTGTATCCATTTTCCTTGTATGCACCCTGCCTTGAAGCCTCTGCCCGTGCTGTAGCCTTACCTCAAATAGAAAGGAGGACATAATTCTAGAGAAAATCTGCTGCATGATCACTGTTGAATGACAGGTGTGCTTGTAAAGGGCTTTTAGACATGATTCACACTTGAGATATTTGAGTAGCCAGATCTCACCTAGTGAACTCCAGATCTTAAGCACTTGGACTAGTCTCTGTGCAGAAATGCTTGGACATTTGCAAGATTGTAGGTTGTAAAACCACATGGAGGCAACTGCGGATCATACCTGATATGTTCCTGTGGGAGTGGCGTGGTACCCACTCTTCATCTCCTACTTCATTTTTAATGGACAGCAGTGACTCAAAAATGCCAGATCCTTCTCAGAAAGCCAGAGTCTCTGCACTGTGAAAGTAGAGTCGTTCAGATGTGATGCAGGGAGTCCACCTACAGCTGTTGCAGGAAGAGGTTAGAGAATATTCCTATGTTCCCTGGGCTTGGGGAGTCAGTTTGGAGGAGGTGATGATACTGCTGAGAGGGAGGGTGAAGTTAATTTCTGCTGAGGAGAGGCTGGCATCTGAAGCATCAAGAAACAGCTCTGGGAGATGTACCATGTTTATAGGAAAGCTGTATAGGATTTGGAGCCTGAACAGCCATGTTAAACCTCTTCTCTCTCAGAGTGCAAGACTGGAAATGTCACTGGTACCTTAAAATAGGGGCTTAAAAACCTGCATGACTTAATTTTTTGATTTGTTTTCTTTACTCAATATGCAAATATATGCCTGTCCTTACCATCTGCTGCAGAATTGCCAGTGCAAGGATGTACAGAGTAGGTAACCAGGAACTTGCCACTGTGGAATTGCTGTGAGAGGAAAGACATTGAGTGAGGAATGGAAGAGAGGAGTTAGTTGTGTTGGGCACTTTTGACCCCAGTGGTTTCTGGACTGTTCCATCAGTTACCTTTTTCATTTCTTGAAAAGGGAACCTGCAATTTGTGTGGACTTTTTTCTGTGTCTAGCTATGTCTCTGTCAACTCTGCTTTTTGACAAGAGGGCTTGACATCTTGACTTGGCCTTACACTTTTTTCTTCCCTATCCCCCTTGGCATTGTATGCTCTGTGGGTTCTGCGTGGCCCTACTATCAACGATGTCAAAGTATGGTACATCTTTTTTGGTGGTCTGTGCACATGCAAGGGCTTACTCTGAGTGTGCATTAGTTTTCACTCTGGAATTACTGGAGGAAGGATCAGCATCTTTCCCTGTCTTGCCTGAGCTCCTGAGTCTGAGGAGTGCCTCCAGCAGATAAATCCACATCCTTGTAACGTGCATCTTCAGTTTTATGTTTGCCAAAGAAGAAATAAAGCATATAACTAGAAAATACAGTAGGTGATTTTGGCCTCGGGTAAGTCTTAACTGCATAGTCACTAGGTAACACTGTGTGGGTAGCTCAGTTAAATCACTTAATGGGTAGGCAGGAAGCATCTGAAACCATCAGAACAGAAAGAAGTATTATTACACAACAGCAGTCAGTGGCAACAGCAAAGGTCATTCCTTCTACCCAGCATCTCTTTCCAAATGGAAAAATGACTTGGGCTTTTTAACTTTATTGGGAAAACTGTCCTTAAATTCAAAATACTCACAGTTCTAAAACAAGTTTTGACAAGTGGAAATGTTTTAATCTGTGCAACAGAGTCTGTTTTTTTAATTAATTTTTAAAATTGAGGTAAATTCAGCCCTCAATACTTTGCTATGTAAAGAACTGAGTTTCCAGAACTTGTAAGAGAACACTGTGTGCTGCTTCATTTCTAACTAGGTTGGTGTGGTGATAGTATTCAGGAGTGCTTTTTTAATGGTTGTCTGTGTCTGGCATGTGCTTATGTCTAGGCTTGATTGGCAAATGTTTGTTACCAGGAAAAGGCTGGACCTGCTGCAAAGCTTGAAATCTGTGATAATGTCACAATGAAGTGAACTGTATTGAATTAGTTTTACAGTAAACCCCCTGCTGTAGTCACATCCAATGGAAAGTGCTGCTTTTACCCCAGGCTGCTTGAATGCACCTTCCTGGCAGGTCAGGTGTGAGCCCACCTGAGCTGGGATGGTCTTTGGGACCAGCCTGTCACACTGGTGATGCTGCAGCACACGAAGGGCTTGTATGATGGCATTTGGGTCAGTCTGCTTGCTTTCTGCCTGCCCTGTAGCCCGACAAGTTAACCAGTGATCTGTGCATCGGTGAGGAGGAGAGGGACATTCTGGAGTGACTCGCACGCTGATGCTTCTGGACTGAGTCTCCTGTGCTGCTACTCTGCCCTCACAAACACGCTTCAGGAATTCAATCATTGCTCTTTCATTCCCAAAGTGTTTGTGCTGGTCCTGCTGGTGAGGTTCTACTGTAAACAGTGATGATTTGAGTCATGGTTTTCTTTTTCAGCTGCAGTTGGTATTTTTAAAAGCTATTTCAAGATGAGGAGAAGGCAGAACCAGAATTACTGAGTGACAGTGAGGAGCTGTTCTCTTTTAGGATGCTTAGGCCTTGCAGGATGAGTGTGTTTTGGACACCTGGCCTTTTAAAAGGATATAGGAACGTGATTAAAGTTTGGAATCAGGAGTGTTAGCTGTTCCATTGTCAGAGGAAGATCTTTGTTTCCTAGAGTGCTTTTCAGAGTCTCTTAGGCCTTGTCTTACCTGTTTTTCTACTTCTTACCTGTTTTTCTACTTCCATTTCCTTAGTCCTGAGAATGTTTGCTACAGTCCAGTAGAGTCACTTTATTTCCTCTTGTGTTTTTCTTATTTTTTTCCCTTTTAGAATCACCTTCATATCACTGCCAATTTTTTTTTAAAAAAAGAGGCACCTTTGGAAAGAATTTGGCTTTATATCTCCTGACCAGGAGAAGGTAGAGACAATTCTTCTCTTACATGTACCTTTCAGCTGCTGTTGATTTCTTATGGAACTATGATGAAATGAGCTCTGCTGGTGTTTGTGGGTGAAGGTGGAATTGGCATTTTTCATGACTATTCTGCTCCTTAGGTCTATTTGTGGAACAAATCAGTGATTGCACCATCATAGTGGATTGTTCCTTCTCTGGATGGACAGCATTAGAAGCTGCTGATATGTGAGTGGGAACTGTTTCTTCTGCCATTTGCTGGGACTATGTATAGTCACTAAGGACCAGGGCTGAAATTTGCCTCACATCTGAATTAGGATGACATCCACAGAGGTGCAACCTGACTTGCCTTCTACCAGAAGTGAGAGTGTCACATAATAGAACATGGGACTATTTCTGTAGCAATTTTTAATCAAGTAAGATCCTGGCTATTTTGCTGCTTATCACAAGAGGATGCAGCTGATGATATCTGTGGCTCTCTCCCTTATGGAAGCTGTTGCTGTACAGGATATAGGTTTCAGCTGTGATCCTTCCTTATACATCTTAGGAGTTAGGAAATCAATGTCTAACATGGGTAAATTGGCTAATGAGCATATTGTAAATAGGAAAATATTTAACTGATTCTTTTTCATCAACATTTAGAAGTGACTTTGTGTAAGTTGCTAATTACAAACAATGACAGCTACTGTGAGATTGGGCTATACTGTGAAGGCTGGTGAATCACAAACAGTGATCTAGCATATCCATGATGGATATACTATGGAAGACTACACATGTAGGATTATGGTTTTCTGTAGGTCCTGCAAGACTTGTCTTTGGGTAGATATGATAGCATCAGCCACAGAAAAAATTAAGATGAGTGCAGGGAAAATCAAGAAGATGCTTTCCACCATTGCATCTTACTTATGCATCACAGCACCTCATCTCGTGTCACCAGATCACTGATGTAACAAAGTACCAGTGAGATTCCAGCTGTTCTTTGTTGAAGAAAAAAAAGCAAGACTTTTTTACAGAAGAAAAGCACTGATTATAATCTTAATTGTGATTAATTACAGTTAGTGCTAGCCTAACCAGAGCATTCAGCTTCTGTGCATGGTGCTGGAGGATGCTCTGCTCCTGTGCCCTCCCCAGCTATTCGGTGGCCGTGTGTTCAGAGCCAGCCCCTGCCACCTCCCTCTGTGACCGGTGACTGTCACAACCTGCAGCTCTGTGCAGAGAGAATGGCTTAGGTAGGAATCTTCACTTCTGCTCCTCCTGGAAGTGAAGTACCTGTGCATTTCTGTGGGCTCTCCTTCTGCCTCTTGGAAGTGTTACCTTTGTGTCCTGCTGTCAGTCTGTTGTGCTGCCCTGGCAGCTTGTGAGGAACTGCTGTATATGCTTCCAGTTCCACTGTTGTGACTCACAGGTTGGTCATGTGTAGGTTATTGGTCATTAGTGATTTTCTGTTAAAAGTATTTCCTCATGCTGTCCCCTTCTATCATCAGAAATTGTGATACTGAACAACTGAAAATAAATTAAAGTTGCTATCCTGGGTGCAAAAATTGCTGAAATCTGCCTGCTAGGAATCAGCTGACTAATCTGATAAAGAGCAAGTTCACTGCCATAGAAGCATCAAGTGTCATTACCGAGGAGCTCGCCTGTATTCTGAAGTAGGGCTGGTCTTTTCATTCTCTGAAGGAAAATAATAAAATAAAATATGCAGCAGTTGACACTGTAAATCAAATCAGTGAGTCCAGGCAATGTCAGTGTCTAATGCAATCAAGAAATGTTAATAGAGTCTTCTGAAGGTGGCTAATGCTAATCTGCTGGCACAGAAGGAAGCAGACTCTGTAGGACCAGTGTATTAGGGCAGTGCAATGCAGTCCAGCCAGCAAATCCATGTAGACGTGGAGCGCTGCTGCAGTGAGATCACACACATTTGTGCTGCTGACTGGGGATATGTTTAAGCTGCTTCTAAATCTAGAAGCATTCCCAGTGCAATATAATAAAACTGATGCTTCCAAGGGCTTTTCTCATACCCAGAATTTATGCCTGGATATTTTTGACACTTTTTCCTGCCCTCCCTTTGCATTCTGCATCAAACTCCAAGGTCCCTGGAACCATGAGCTTTCTTTGGGGTGCCAATACTTTTACTGATTTCCAGCCAGGCTAGTGACAGCTCTTCACCAGGGAATTGCTGTTTGCTTTGAAGTACTTTTGAAGTCTTTACAATTTTAAGTTTATATAACGTTCTTTCCCTCCCTCTCTTCCCTCCTTCCCATTTAACAGTACATGCAGTGGTCAGTAGCTGCCAGATACACTGGACACATTCCCAATACACACCATTCTCTTGTCACTCCTTTAATAACCAATTTTTTTTTACCCTATTAAGATGCTATTAACTGATTTTTATTTTTGCTGGCTTCTTGGCCAGCTAAAATCTGGTTCCTCTTACCACTCTTCACTTATGGTTTTGATTAATTCAGCTATAGGAGTAATTGAAGAACAAAAAGCTGTGACCTAGTGGCATGTTTTCCACAGAATAATATAGAAGGTGCATCCTCTGCTTGAGTTGCTATTTTACTACCAAGAGAAGAATGCTTTTGTGGCCAGGGGCTCTAGGTATTAGATTAAGGTGTGATGTCATCATTTGCAGAAATGAGTAAAATCAAGGATGCTGTTCTGGTGGGTAAAAAATGTCCTTTCTACAGTGGTGTTGTCAGGGGTATGGTGGATTTGATGTCTGGTTCCCCACTGGTTGTGGAGAGACTTTGTTGTTAATAGAAGGAATATATTTCATTACTGCTTTCTAGTGTTGAGTTGCTGTAGATGTAAGGGGAACTGATACAGTTAGGCAAGTCTGGTTTATTAATTACAAATTACTTTGAGTACAATAATCCATTGGGACCATCTAAGCTGTCATGACTATATCTGTTACTGTACCTATTCTAATGTGGTTTTGCCTTCCAGTCTTCAAATGGAAACTTCAATTGAAAGCCCCAGGCTCCAGCACAGCAAAGCTCTCTGATGAAAACAGCTCAGTGAGTGAGAATTGAGTAGTTTGTCTGCAAATCTGTGAGCCAAATAGGATGCCACTTCTTTTAGGAGTGAAATTGAATTTAAATGGCAACTACTGCCATGTCCTGGGGAAATGCTGCTTCGTGTCTTAGAAACAATATGCAGTTTGAATGTTGGAATGGAAGAGCCAGATGAATTCAAAAGCGGAGAATTTATCTTTTGAGGTCACTGAATTAGCTGAAAGCGATACAGGCTTGTCTTTAAGAGGAACTTGTTTGAGTCACTTTTGTTAGGTGGATGTATTTCTGTGCCATCCTGCGAGCTCTGGCTGGCTGACTGGTGAGGTTGGAGTATATATAATGACCAAAATGATCCTCCTGAACCACCTACACAAACTGGTCACTAATGTGTTGGATGGCTGTTCTTTTCCTGGAGCAGAGGCGAGTGTTCCCGTGGGATAACGTGGCTCTCTGTGTTCCCAGCTGGCCCGTGCCGGTTCGGTGGCGCCCAGAGGCACATGCAGAGCGTCCTCAGGGACTCCGTGGAGAGCTCCGATGATGAATTCTTCGATGCGCGAGGTCAGTGCACGTTTTTCTCCTCCCCTCCATGTTTTTTTCCCCCCAGTTTTGCAACAAGCTGAGCTCCTTTGGAGGTGAACCAACAGCATTGTCCTCATCAGACAAAAACCCCATCAGATCTTCTCTCCAGGATTTATGAATGGGGCTGAATTTACAGGAGTTGGGTGAGGTGCTTGAGTGGATGAGTGAGCTGCCCTGAACTGAGGCTGGTGTCAGAAGCAGCAGGACTCCACCAGACAGACTTTATGGAGTCTCTTGGGCCCACCTCCTTCCCAGATCAGCCAGGGTATGATGTTACAATTGGAGTGTGCTTGTTCACAGTTCCTGATGAAGGCCGTGAGTGTCTGTGTTACTGATGGCCAACTTTTAAGACCAGTACCTTTTCCACTGTCAAAACTTTCACTGGAGGCACTGAGACCTCTGCTTGTCCAAGGAGCAATAATCTGAGTGCTTGTGGATTTAGTCAGAGAATATTCTGAATTGATAGAGACCACAGGGATCATCAAGTCCAACTCTGAAGTGAATGGCTCATACAGGGATCTAACCCATGCTCTGACCACCTGAGGTACCTGCAGCACTCCTGACATCCCCTGTGAGACCCTGAGTCTGGACACACTCTGGAACACACAAAGTTTTGCTCTGAAGTGGGAGAAGAGTTAGTAGATTGTGTGTATATACAACCTGCCACCTCCAGTGGGAAACTGGGGCTCTGGTTTTGGTTCTGTTTGCAGAAACAAGATCTAATGCTTTTCTGACATGTTTAATTTGCTTTTTTTCTGAAGAGAATGACCAGCAAGGGAGAATTAATTCTGCTACTACTGTGAAATCCAGCTGTAGGATCTTTTACAGTGTAGGCTGTTGAGGTCAGACTGAGTTGTCTTTACTGGTAAGTCAGGACAAAGGGTTATGGAATGAACTTGCTGAATTTCCTTTGGCTTTTGTAGCAAAGTGCATTCATTAAACATGGCTTTGACTGGTCTGATCTAGTGAGGGATGTCCCTGCCCATGGCAGAATGATCGAGAAAAGACTCTTAAAACCCAAACAGTTTTATGATTCTATGAAAATGAGAGGGATTCCCCTCCCCCTTAATGTTTGTTGACACTTCTTTTCTAGTTTAAAGTAAACACAGTCCAAAGTGGGAAAACTCAACTGTCCTATGGGAAACTTAGCTTGGGTTTGGAAGTGCTTTTTATTTTGTTGCTTCATTAATACCACATTCAGCAGACATTCTGCTGATGTCTAAGTGCACAAACATTTGCATGGCTAAGACTGTAATTCAGTTTCTCACTCTGTTGGTATTTATGGTACAGAGAGAAAATCCCCTCCATTCCAAGCATTTTGTTCCTCTTGAATAAGGCCTATTTCTGAGCAAATTAGTTTTATTTTATAGGACCACATTGGCTTCTGTCTCATTTCTGTGTGCTGATTTGGTGTCTGGAGATGCATGGTGGATTTGCAAATGGCAGTTAGTGTTTTAAGGCAGTATTTAGCACTGAAGGTCTGCTGTCTTGAAGTGAACTTAATTTTTCAGTATGTTTTAATTATCTTTGTGGGTGGAATTGTTGCAAGAATGGTTGATGACCAATTCCTATGTTTTCATGCTGACAGAAGCCTGAGTCAAAATTCAGCATTAAGGAGTTATGTCAGGAGCTTTTTACTTAATTTAAAAATGCAGAGGGTAGGAGGTAGGCAGTGAAAGTGAAACAGCTTTGTGGGGGGGGATCAGCTTTGTGCTCTGAGTGCTTTGGAAGCTGTGCATCAACTTCACTGATAAGTAACTGATTTATTTCTCTGAAGTTGAATTTGTAATACTGTTTTCCTGAACAGGCTGTTTTTGCAGGGACATAATTAATATTAATCAGATTATTACTGTGTCTTATTCACAGTACAGGTTTGGATCCAAGATGCTTTGACTTGAGTTTATCTGCCAGTTCCTCTGACAGTGACGGTGACTTATCTGATGGTGAACCACTTATTTTCCAATTTCCTTGCTGTAAACTGCCTACTATAGCTATAAAACATATGACAAATTTAAGCTTGAAATACAAGCTGCTCACATGACAGTTAGACTATTTTTTATCACCGCCCTCTCCAGTTGGCAACAGCCTCCATTATACAAGGGAAGAAAGCTTTTCAAAATAAACCTGAATGTGAAAACTTGGCATGAAATTTTGGCCTTTCCTAGAACACTACAAGTGTCCATTGAAACTGGGCAGGTCTCCATGGGGATAGATACTGGAATAATGTTTTTTAAGAAAGTCAGATGATCTGTGTTTGGTTGATCAGATACAGCAAGATGAAGCTATTTTGATGTGGTTTATTGAGGAACCTGGGGAGATGGTTTAGTGGATCCTGCTGCCTCTGTGAAATAGGTTGTGGACTTCACATCCTTTCAGAAACATGTTTGTATCCTCTTGGTTTACCAGAGAAATGAGTGTCTGGCTGTACAGGTATGCTACAGCCACTGTGCAGAAAGGGATGCAGTTGTTCATTTTGACTTAATTTGAAAGGATGTGCTGTGGTAGTTCCTCCATTTGTTGCCTGTGTTAATACTGCATGTATTCACTTCAGAGCCTTTTTGCGTAAATTATGCCTCAAATACTGGTTTTTCGCTTGCCTGTTTCTATATAGTACTTACAGTAACTATTCTGTTGGTATAGAGTCCTATGTCTGAGGATCAAGAAGCAATCCACAGAAAAGTAAAAAAATAAGTGAACTAAAAGGGGAAAATAAATTAAAGATGTTTTTCAAAAATTTGTGGGGAGGCTCAGAAACAAAAGCCTGACTATATATTATCTAATGTCACAATGCCAGCTCATGACCAGCCTGAAATCAGCTCAGATCTGCTCTTCTGAGCTCGGATTTAGCAACCCATCTCTATTTTAAGAGATCCTTGAGAGCTCTGAGCTCTCTGTGTGTGCATGCATAAGTCTGTGTTTCATATTTCAGA
This sequence comes from Sakesphorus luctuosus, assembly GCA_013396695.1. Lineage (NCBI taxonomy): Eukaryota > Metazoa > Chordata > Aves > Passeriformes > Thamnophilidae > Sakesphorus > Sakesphorus luctuosus. The sequence goes on from VWZD01009947.1 coordinate 627,382, forward strand.
ATACATTGCTGAACACTGATTATTTCCTCCTTGTCCTGAACCAAACAGCTGTCTTATCTGAAACAGACTTTTAGCACAGGGATGTTCCAGCTGTCTGCACAGAGAGGGGAAAGAAATATGGATGGTATATAAGCTCATTTGTCCCTTGTAATCTTTATTGTCAGTGGGTGGGCACACAGACACTGCAGCTGGTACTCAGATGAGCCTTCATTATTATGGGAATGTAAATTGTCTTAGATACAAAGCTGATGTGGATGTGTAACTGAGATTTTGAGGGAGAGGCTGTGTGCGGCATATGTGTGTAGGTACATATTTTATTTGCTTTTTTGGCCACAAGAATGGTGGCTATGTGTCTTGTGTTTTGGAGGCAAACCAAAAATCTCCAGGTATTGTGTAATTTCTCATGAAAATTCATGCTCTTGAAAAACATCTTAGTCTGTGGAAGTCTCTTTGCACTGAGAGAACCAGTCCCATGACACTGGACTCTCTATAGGAGGCAGGTAGTGGGTAAAACCCAGATGGGCTGTGGGTAGATGTGGCCAATTTTAGGGCACTGATTTTTTGAGTCATATACAACTATTAATTTTATTTCTAGGTTTTCATTTTTCTATGAGAAATCTTTTCTGACAGGTGACTGGAAACCAGAGTGGTATTTAAGAGGAAGCTGTCAGTGATGGTTATTATTAAAGTAGCTGGGAGGTGATTTCAGGCTTTTTGTGGCCTCCTGCAGAAGAAGCAAAGTTAACAGCTGATATCATGTTTCTGATAAGATGCAAATGGTGGTATTGCAGGGGATATGTCGCCACTTTCTGACCTACTTTAAATTCAAATGAACTCTGATTTCAGCAGTTATTTTGGATTTAAACTAGTCCAGCAGATGAGAAGCTGACCTATCAGAAACATACTTTTTTCAGAATTTCTTTATCTGTACATTAGGTTTAGAATGTGAAAGCTTTTTTTCTTTTCCTTCTTAAGTGTGTAACTTGCAGATGTTATAATCCAAAGCTTGCTGACAGCTTTCCTAAAGATTCAAGACATGGCATGGAATCCAACTGTCTCATTTTCCCCAACTGAGTTTGATTAGTCTGCATAAAAACATTTGTCCTTAGTTTCGCTTTCTTACATTGAGCCTTATGGCACTGCCCTCTCTATTACTGTGGTCATATGAAGCTGAAGCCAATAAATAAATGGTGTATATATCAATCCAATCTCTGTGTGTGCTTTCTCAAGATTCTTATTCATGAAAGAGGCTATAGTAGCTCTCTGCTAATTAAGAGATGTTCTTAATTTGCTGCATCTTCCTCTCCTGAAAATAGATCTAATAGCCTCATTTATTTAATTGTAAAATGCTCTGCTGAACAACCTGGATATTGTTTGGAAATGCTGCCAATGAGCTGAAGTGGAAGTTTGGGAGATCTAAACATGTTTGGGCTCTAAGGCAGCTGTGTGATGTAAAATCCAATTGTGCTGACCAAACAGCCTCTCAATGTGTGAGGGTGCTGACCCTCATTCTCTGAATTTTAAGAAGAGGTTGTATTGCAAGTAGCTTGTGAATGTCTTAATATAAAGATAGCTTTCCCTGCCTCAGTTTCTAGTGGGTGTTATTCCCCCTCTCCCCTGAGTTAAACATCAGTGGAAGGCATTTCTGTAAGTATGTTATTTTCCATGTGGTGCATTTGTTGCCTGTAAGTGATTTACCTTCGGAAGGGAGAGACCCAAGTGCTTGATGGTGGTGGTGGTTCATCTGTGGCTCTTCCCTCTGGTCTTTGTACTATGTTATACTGATGGACTTCACTCATAGACTTGAATTACCTTCTCTACTTAAAGGACTTTCCAAGAGAGAAATACAGGTATTAAAATTTCCAGATACTTCCGTGCAAACTTTATGCAACAGTCTTCTAAACTCTCCTGTTCATGAATGTTTTTTAGCTGTTGCATAAAGCAGATCAATCCTGTGTTACAGACACTCAGCTGTGCAATCTCAACCCAGTGCCACAACTTTGGTCGGATGGCACATCTCATGCTGGGATTGAGTTGTTCATAGCAGGCATTGTCATATCATGATAATACCAGTTTCAATATTTTGATGGTTCCAGAATTCATTTAAAATGCTTTTATCAGTGCAAAGTGCCTTTGAGTTTTTCCAGGGTGTCATTACTTCTCCAGTGTGTAGTATATTTTCTTTTTTTATTTAGTGCAAATGGTCATACTAATGCATAGGCAGTAAGTTATTACTGCACCAGATTCACACAATGCCTCAGAAATGTGAGGAAATTCTTGGAGTTCATGCATGGTAATTTGGGGGGCAAAAACCTCCAATCAAATTAAAAACAAAGTCAACATTTGACATGCTTAAGTAGCATAAATCTGAAGTGGGTGGTTTGAAGGGGATGTTTTTAATTTGTTTTTTCAGGGTATCCAGGCTCTGAAAGTCAGGAATACTGGAAGTTACATACATTGAGAATCCCCAAATTGGAAAGATTTGGTAAAAAGGAAGACAAAATCTTTATTTTTGAAAAGCATCCCATGCTCCCTTCAAGCCCTTTTTCTCTTCATGTCTGAGAATATTCTATTTCTGTCAAACTTATGGAACTTCCCTCCTCAAACTCTGCTCCCTCTGCTCTTTCCTGGAACAGGATGGAGCAGGAGTTGCTCTGGGCCAGCTGAGATGGCCCTCCCTCTGTCAGGAGCTGTTCTAGTTAGTTCTAGTTAGTCTGTACTAGCTAGTTCTGGTTAGCTGCCTGCCTACTGCAGTGGCAAACTCCAGCAAGAACACTTTGTATATGATTGTATATTGGAAAGGAGAAGAAAATCCCAAATATTTTTATCCCAGTCTACTGCTTCTATTATCTTAATTTTTCTTTTTTGAGATAAACTACTTTAAAATCAGAATGTCTGTGCAATAATGTTTCCATTTCTAATGCTGTCCACTGTTTACAGATTATACTTTACATATTGTATCTTAAATATATTTAGGAGAAATGTCATAGTACTCATAGTTTTTGAGCATAGAATGCTGTGTGTAAAATATATTGTTATTGTGTAGTACAGCTTCCCTTAAATACTTCAGCTTTTAATGTCAAAAGCAGTCTATGTAGTCTAAAATGCTTGTAATGACAGTAGCTATCATTTTAATAATAGTTACTTGAAATAAAGAGTGACTGCTGTGTATAGATAGTGAACAATATCTGTTACTGGGTTGTTAATCCTCTAATTACAGACTTTTAGTGAGAGATAATAATATGTGATAAACTGCTTGTATAGGTAAAAATTAAACATGCATTGTAGACATCTGAGCATGAAGAGAATGAGGGATGGTGCTCTGTTCCCACTGAGAATAGGAGACTTGAATTGTTTAATCTGTATTTAAATCTGAAGTTTTACTGAGTGAAAGAGTTGGAAATAGAAAAGAAAAATAGCCTGTGCTGATTTTCTTCCACTCTGCCTTTGTGCTTTTCAGTGATCTACCATGTGCTTAAAACACCTGTCTTGAGGATTTCAACAATGTTCCCAAATTCCACGAGAAACCAGAATTGTAACTTTGAGCAGCAGATCCTACTTCACATTTGGTCTAAAAAGACAACTAAAATGATGGTGTTTCACACGTTTTAGATGATGTAGTTTCTGGGATGCAAAAAAGGTGATTAGGTTGTGTCTTTAGGGGTGTGATCACTTACTGTTCTGATGGAATATTCTTTTGAATCAGCAAGATCCATTGTTCAATAATGCTTTGAAGTCAGTTTGATGTACTGATATATCAGAGACTAATTAGAACAGAAACTGCAATTGGAATTTGCTGAATGTAGTCCATATTGAGTTTGACACCAGTATAGTTAGCCTGCAAAAATGCTCTTCCAATCAAGTTTTGTTTAGATAGATTTCCATTTCTCCATGTCCTTGGTCACCACAGAGGTATCAGTGCCTTTCCCTCCATGGCCCACCTTGAGGAAGCTGCAGGCTCTGATCAGGTCTCCTCTCAGTTCTCCAAACTGAACAAACCAAGTGACCTCAATCATTCCTTGTAAATCCTGCCCTCAAGGCCCTTCACCATCTTGATTGTCCTCCTCTGGATGCTCTCTAATAGCTTTTTGTCTTTCTTGTGTTATGGTGCCCAGACCTACACACAGGACTTGGGGTGAGGCCCCCCCAGTGCAGAGCAGAGCGGGACAATCCCCTCCCTTGACCAGCTGCTGATGCTGTGCCTGATGTCCCCCAGGACACGCTTGGCCTTTTGGTTGCCAAGACTCACTGTTGACTCACATTCCATTTGCCATCACCCAGACCCCCAGATCTCTTTCCAGAGACTCCCATCTCTTTCCTCTTCAGCCTCTTACCCCCAGCTTGTATGTGTGACCAGGACTGCCCCATCCCAAGGGCACAGTCCAGCACTTGCTCATGTTAAATTTCATAGCGCTGGTGATTCCCAGCTCTGTGGCCTATTCAGCTCTATCTGGAAGGCTTTGCTATCCTTATGGCAGTCCATAGCTCCTCCTGATTTAGTATCATCTCTGCTTTTTCCCAAACAGCCTTTCGGAAATAAAAGTGTTTAAATGTCAGGAAAATAAATGTGCTCAGAAGCACAGATACTAGTAAAAGAGGCAGAAGGCATTTCTATACTCAGAAGCTGTCTCTTTGGTAGAGGAAAGCATATGTGTGGGCTAAAGGAGTTGGCATTATCAGCAGACTAAACACAGCACCAGAGAAACCACAGGAGTTTGTCTGTGCTGTAGTGAAGAGAACCTGTCCAAGTGAGATACTGTGGCTTTCACCTCCTAAAAATGAGGTAGCTTGATACCCTTTTTGTGTCTCCAGCACAACATTTTCTGCAGTGGTTCTTACCTGTATTTCCCACACATTCTCTGCTAGTTATACAGAGAATATTCATCAATGTTTAATATTCTTGCAGGTGCACAGTGCAGCTGGAGTTTAGTACTATGGAGTTTCTTCCTGGGAGAATCTGGAAGCTATCCCAGACTCTCCATCTACCCATGTGCAATTTGTACTTCATAGACAGTGTGAAGTAGGAGGCAGAGGGCACAGCAGTGGGCACAATTATCACATAACATTAGTGAGCTGTTTTTGCATTCTGAAAAACAGCTGGGGTCAAATCTCAGTTCCTCAAACAAAGGAATTTCTGGCTGACAGCCTTGCAAACAGAGAATCAGGCACCTGTGTTTGAGATGGAGCAGCTAGACATGTTTTGACTGTTGATTCATCTGTCCTGGCTAGCTACTTAATGTAGTGAAATCCATACAGAAAGGGAGAAGTAATATTTTACTGTTTTACTTTGCCCAGCTTTCCTTTGTATCTCCCCTGCCATGTCACATACCATAAATTGGGCAGGAATTTTACAGTGTCAACAGGTTGCTAACTAGTGATATTTGATGCAGGAAACTATCCTTTCACTTGACTGCAAATGTTTGATCACAGAAGGTGAAAATTACAGCTGAATACATCATCACAAAATTGTCACAATATGAAATTCCACTGTTTAGCATTTTTTTTCTCAGATTTGCAAACTGCTCCAAGAAGCTGCACATTCCCATTTGGCCATTTTATCTGACTTCCACAACAGACAGGCCAACATGCCCCATACCATCTTCCCATGCCCCTGCCCCACAACCTTTAAGCAATAAAAAAGAAATCTTCCAAAACCTGGCCCCGAAGGCACAGTTTTCTCAGGTGCTTTCAGTTGTTTTTGCTGGTCTAAGTGCCTTCTGCTCACACCTGCCAGGGTTAAGTGCCACCAGCTGTGCTGCTGCTGCTGCTGCTTGGGCTTCAGTGCCAGCACTGCACTTGGCTTGGGGGGCCAGGATGCTTCTTGTTACTTCCAGCTGGGCAGGTGGGAACATCACTGAAAATTCCCATCATTCTCAGATGAATTTTGAAACCACTTGTTGAGGGCAGAGACCAAACCCACTCCCTTAAATTAGCAGGGGGGGTGGAGTGTTACAGCATCACCAACTAAAAAGGGTTTTACCCTTTCTGATGACATTATATTCCTATCAGCTGAGTACTAGGACAGTGTGCATTAAGCTGGTAGATCCAGCACATCCAGAATTTGTGCCTTTTCTGGGAATTGCAGGTGGTATTTCAGCAGAAAAGATGAAACAGAAATTCAAGATTAAATAAATGAAATTTATGGTAAAACAGTCATAATCATTGATATTTGGCAGAGAACAGCTGAAATTCCTGAGATGAAAAGTGGATGTATTTTATTAGGGTTAATATTTCTGGGGCTTTTAGCTAAACTAGGTTTTTGTGCTTTTTAGATAACAACTTATTTTGTTAATTAAGAAGCTAAATGCTTCAGTCTAAAACAATCACAAGAGTCCACAATTGTGGTTTTAAAGAAAAAAAATAAAAATATAAACCATCACAAAGCTTCAGGTTAAACCACTTGAAGCATTACTGTCTTGTTAATTTGATTGTGAAAGTTTCAGCGTAAAGTGTTCAAGGCAAGTGGGAACTAAGGAGAGGAACAGTAACTGAAAGAAGATATCTTGAGCCCCATGTATCCCTGTCTTCCCCTAAAGAAGCTGTAGCATGCAATAATTTTCAGTAAGGATAAACTGTCTGGTGCTTTTACTTGCCAAAGGAGGCAAACAGCAAGAGAAGACTCCAGTGCTGTGAAGTGAAATTGCATATGAAAATGTGGATTGTTTGTGGAGGTGAGGACTGTCAATGAAACCAGAGCACCTTGGAGTCTGGCTCAGTTTGCATCAGGAAAAATAGTTTGAGCCTCATCCAGCACAGCAGAGGGAGGCTTGTCTGGTCCTTGTGCATTTCTGCAGCAGCCAGCAACTCCTTTTGACTCCTGACACCTTTCTCTGCCTCTTTAAATAACTGAGTATAGAGATGTGAAAATCTGCTTTGTGCTAGGAAAAGTAAAGCAGAGACTATTTTTGTCTGCAGTCTGGTAAGGAGGTTTTTTTTTCCCCTTTCATTGATGATAGTTACTTGAGGATGAAAGCCATAATGAAATTCAGAGTGAATTGTTTCCTCTCTTTCCCTTCCATCTGTGTACATTTCAGTGAATATACCTTGGCTTTAAGTGACTGCTCAAGGTAAGAGAAAAAATTCAGTCTTTTCCATGGTTTTGCTGCACACAGTGTATGAAGCATCCAGGTTTGCTGTAGAGCATGTGAGTAGGCAAGAAACTTTCCTGGAGAGTCCTGCATATGCTACCCTGTCTTCTAGTCACATTAGGGGCTATGCTGAGTGTTTATTTCTCTCTCAATTACTAGTTCTCACCCTGTCCTTTTTGTCTTGTTTGTCACAACAATTTATTCTCTTCTCATTTTTCCTCCTGCAGAAGAGATGGTGGAAGGGAAAAGTGCCATTCTCATAGGCATGAGCCAGTGGAACTCAAATGACCTTGTTGAGCAGATAGAAACAATTGGGAAGCTGGAAGAGACTCAAGGTAATGCTTAGCTTCTTGCATTCCGTATTTATTTAAAGTTAATAAGTGAATCTGACTACTGAAGCAATTAGTTGTCAGATATTGCATAAATACTCCACAGAAATGTCATTTTACAGCATTCCATAGTTCAGAGATTTACATAGACACGTAAGTAGCATTTTAGTGCTGAGAAATGAGTTGCAATGATCTCTTTCAGGAGGAAACTTTGGCAGGCCAGGTAATACAAACTTACTGGCTTCAGTGGGAAGTCAGTGTTGGACTCAGCTCAACAACTATGAGATAGATCACAAGATTAAAACTTAACTTTTTTTAATGTATCCTTGTATTCAACATATGAGAGACTTGTTGCTGTCACTTGGTTATTTTGCTCCTTAAAGTCAGCAATTTGTTACTGGAATTTCTGTGGGGACACATACCTTGGGGTGTACTTGGAGCTGGTTTTATGTAAGTATTTATGGAACTGTGTGCCACTGAAATGAGTGGGAAATGGGCAGTGATAGAGCAGTAAGAATCTGGGACCTAGGACAAACACCTAAGCAGTTGTAATTGTTAGTTTGGCTCCTAAGTTGCCTAGTTGTTTGATGCTATACCTGTTGTAATTATGGCATTTTCTCTGCTACAGAGTAGGAAGAAAAAATAATACAATATTGCATCAATTATGAGTTTGCTTTCTAAATAACTTGCCAAAAAAACATCTACCCTCAAATTCTTGCGGATATTTCTCTACTTCTTCCAGGGCTGGCAAAGATTTAGAGTGCTTTTGTTTTTTTTTTTTCATTTTTAGCATCCTTTGCATGAGGGTGATTTTGTTTAGTTTTTTTTTTCTCAGTGCCCTTTGTGTTGGGCACTAAGGAAAGAGTTGTAAGAGACTGCTTTTAAGGGTTTCTGCTGTTCAGAAACAAGGCTGATGAAAGGATGACTGTTTGCATTATGCAGTTCAATAGTTGCAGCAAAGAGAATGTGAGACACAGGGTATTGGAGATCTGTGCAGAAACAAATGAAACAGGCCTTGAGTTACACTCCATCCTTCTTCCTACAGAGAGTTTCTCTTCTCATTTAAGCTAATTCTCTGTGATATTTTGCAAAAGAAAGAATTTTCATCTGTTCTTTGTTTCATTTCTGTTCACACACACCTGTTAAAAGCTTTGGAGCCAGTGAATGTGACCCAGAGCAGCTGATGAACTGACCTGTGCAAAGATGTGTCTACATTCTCCTGTGCAAGTGGCTTTTGGGTCACAGTTCACTGTGCTGAGTTGGACTGATCTTAATAGACCCATGAGGCAAGGACTGAAGTTGTTGAGAACTGGGCTAGCACAAGTCTGAGTCAATATTGCACGTACTGTGTCTTGTTAAGCCAGAATGTGATGTCACTGTTTCAGCCATTCAAAACAAAGTGGAGTTCTGGCTGTAATGCACACTCAGAATCTTCCCCGCTGTACCCCTGCTCAATCCATCAGATTTCTGAATAGGCAGGGCAATTCCATGCATTTCCTTCTTTCCTCTGCCACCTTACACTCACAGATTTAGTCCTGATGATTACTCCATTCTGGTTTATTCCCTTCCCCATACACGTGCTCATCTGTGTGTTCATGGAACTCTCTGCCAAATGCTGGTGGGTTGTATCAGGCTGTTGTTAGTGCAGATAATTGTCCTGTGCTTTTGTTACAGCTTAACAAGGCTGAATAGTGTTACTGATTAGCAATTTTTGAAAATTCAGCTGTTAAGGTAATTTTTTTCAGGAAGGATTGAATTTTTTTCTCTTGTTTTCCTTCCTTGTGTAATTTGTATATTTGCATAATCTCCCTGTAGAATAACATTATTTATATATATATATATACACTTATTTCTCACTTGATCCTTTCCTGTGGATAAAATAATTCAGAACAATTCTGTGTGGGTCTTGTTTTGGTGAATTTCATAATTCTAATGTTTAAGAAAAAAGTTAAATTTGATTATTAGATCAAGGGAATACAGAGAAAATATTTCAGATATGCCAACTTGGCTGTTAATTAGCAGTTTCTACTTAAATGGGAATGGTTAATTTTTTACATTGGTTTAGAGTTTTTGTTAAGCTACTTGTCAGTTGTAATGTGGATACTTCCCCACAGTACCTGAAATTATGATCTCTGTTGAGTTGGATCTATTAAACTCCCTCGGGAAACCAGTTTTGCTGTCTGGTGTCTTTAGGGAGTTCTTCATCTGGTCTCGTTTTTCACTGGCTCACTGACTCAGTCCCCTCTGCTGCACCTGACATGCAACTCAGAGGTTCTCCAATATTTTTATTGTGGTCAAAACACTCAGTGTGACACAAGAATCTCTACACCCTTGTGACAGTTATAGTGAATTTTACCTTCTGCTGCTGTTTCTCCTCCTCTCTCTCCTCTGGGGACTACCTTGCCTAATTTTGTCCACAGTGCATGTTCTGTGTAAACAAACTACTCTCTTTGTCCCCCCAGCAGCATGTGATCTACCCCTCCTTGCCATGCCCTCCTGGACTCATATAATTAATTACAGAGTGTTTTTACATAGCTGACTGTAGTGTTTATGCTGCTATTAAATTTATTGCAATAGCATCTGCTGCTGCCTGTTAATGTGAAGAATGGCAAACGGAAAATTTGGCTTAGTGAGTACTGGAAGGGAAGGATGAAAGACTACAATAGTCATCAGCATTCCAAAACACATCAGATGGCTCATGCAGAGAACAGATTTTACTTCTAGCAGCAGGTTTTAGGGAGAAGCAGTGGATTGGATTTCTGCAGATCATCACTGCTAGCAGTTTATAGTAGGGTGGGTTACCAGTGTTGTGCAATTGCCATCATTCATTTGATTTTCTTATGCTGTATGTTCTAGAATACAGCTCAGCAAATGTATGCAGAATGGAGGAAACTTAAACTAGCTGCTAAGGTATTTTTTAGCTGAGAGCTGAGTTGTGCTGCAGAGAGCACTGCTTTCCTTGCAGTCCCTCTCTTTTCCTGTTTCAGCCTGCATTAAGATCCGGTCCACATGCCAAAATCAGCATGTGTTCTTGCATCAGTCTCTTTGGGACTAGACTTTCCCTGGCTGCCATTCCCATCCAGAGGGTCATACCATCTGTAGGTATATTGTCTCCTTTCCTCTCTCTCTGTTTGCCCAAGTTTCACGTAACTGTGTGCGCACCGGTGTTACATTTGCTATGACATTTTAAAAAATAACAGATTTTTCTATTCAGAAGTTAATTTTCACAGTGTTCTTGCTGGGGTGAAGGCCACATTCTGAAGTGGAGTGTGAACATTGTTCCAGTGGTAAGGTTATGCTGTTACATGAATTTAGATGATTGGAACACAGAAAGTTGTGTGCCATAAAGCCTGTTGGCACTCTTGTACCCAGCACTGCAAGATTGGATGTGTGGAAGAAGAAAGAAAGGAGCAATCCCCCTGATACCTCCCTGGTGCTGAGGCATAACTCTGTTCTGCTGTGCTGATCTCTGACACTGATCCCATCATCACTGTAATCCCAAGTCAGGGCAAAACAAGAGACAAGAATTGCACAAAGTGCCCTCTGACTTCTCATGGATGTGAAATAGCTACAGGTCTGCAAATCTACATGTATGTATCATGGCAATGTGTCTGCATGACACCAAAGGTAGCTTTAGGAATCTTATTTTTACCTGCAGTTGCTTTCTCTGGTGAATAAATAAGTTTATTTCTGCTGGTGTTACCAGTCCTTTGTGGGAGAGTAAGGTGGCTGCTCTTCTGGTTTCAACACTGCCCAAAATACTCCTTGCTGATTTTTTTAAGTAGCATATAAATAGAGGAATTGCAGATCATCTTTCAATTCCAGGGCAGAGAAGTGGCCCTTTCTTTTCAGAATCTGTTAAATTCACTGTGTGATGTAAAATGAGTAACAAGCACAGAAACATGTACCAAAAGGCTTAAATCTACATGTTGAAACCTTATATTCAAAGTTGAAATTTGTTAGGAAAGCATTTAAAAAGAACTGTCTGTTTCTTAAACTTTCCAAATAAAAGTGAATTTTAGTTCTGTAGTGGAAGTGTCTTTACTGTCTTTCAAGAGCTGGTTTTTTGAGGAGAGTTTCTATCTGCACAGCCATTCAAAGCTGCCATGGGAAGGAGTTTTCTTCCATGAAACCCATAGTTTTCCATGTTGTAATTTGTGGAATTGTGTATACAAGCACTTCAGAAAGCTCATGGCATGTTTTTTTGCTTTTAGCTGTCACGTTCCTGAGAGCTTCACACGTTCTTCCCAAGGCACTGACTGGTGGTGCTTTGCCTCAGCAATGACTCCGGGTGAACTATTGCAGTTAATATTTTTTCCCTAATAAGCTGAATGCAGGTCACAGTTGGGACCCAAGTTCTTTGTCAGAATAACAGTCTGTGAATTGTCCTGGTGAGGAACTGAAAATGTATGAGAAATTTGGGAAGTAGCTAATACAAATCATTTTCATTCTTCAAAAGTGCAGTATAGCAGTGTACTATGAGTAGTGCTTGCACAAAGCATGGACTAAAGCAAATTTCATTGCTGAATATTAAAAGCCTGTCATTTTTTCTTTTCTTTTTACTCCCTTAGAAACCCAATTGTCCATTGTGATAGCTGGGGCATCTGGACTGCTGTATGAGGACTTTACTTAGAGAAAGGGCTTTATTCCCATATCCTTGTGCCTCTGTATATTAGGTGTTTGTATTTAGATCTGTGAAAATCCTTTTGTACTTGCAGCTTTCTTTGGACCAGTGGACTGTGGCAGGAAATGGAAGGATGGAAATATTCTTTTAAAAGCTGCTAATTAAATATTTGGAATAGGAATCTTTTGTATTGCAAAGTAAGTTATGCCAATTCGTAGTTATTTAGAGATTCAGTGGCTTGTGCTGCAGGTTATCAAATAGATTCTTAGCTACAGGTGTGATTTCTATGATGCCTTTCTGGAGATAAAGGGTAAACTCCAGCTTCCAGACTAACCATTTTGATGACCAGATTACAGCAGTTGTCAAGTGTGTCATATGCTGAGCCATTCCCACTGAAGCCAACGGGGGGATTTGGAAATCACCACAGTGGTCAACTGCAACATATTTACTGCAACACAGTAGAAAAAGCGAAGAGCTTGATGTTCATGTAAAGCAATTTTAATTGACATTGTAGTTTCTTCCTTTTGCAGGTGAAGAGTCTGCATTTTGCTCATCTGGCTTTCTGCAGGAAAAACAACGTGAGTTGTTCTTTTTTCTTTGTACTGAGGTTATTCAACAACTAGAGATAGTAATGGAGTAGAATTGTTAACCAAGTGGTCTGTTGTCTTGAGAAGAGAAATGCATATGGAGGGGGGGACCAGAATTCTTTAAAGTTCTATTTTAAATTTATTTATTTTGAATATGGATTATGAGAATACACCAAGAAAGTGCCTGTCCATTATTTAGGGCATTAGTGCCTTGCAGTGTTGGCTGGCAGGGGTAGAGCACTGGAGGAGAAGCTGCTGTGTGTGTGGTGGGTCACACGGCACAGTTACAGCATGGCTGCGTTTGGAGTGCAGGAGCCTCCAGTGCTGTGTGCTCTGGACTCCCTTCTCCTGTCTCTGCTTAAGGAGGTGCAAGAAGTGTTGCTGTTAAAATTTCTGAGTGCTATAGGAATGAGAAGTAGTGCCAAGCCTGGCATTGCTGGGGTTCCTCTGCTGCTGGTGCCCGACTTCAAGGAGTCTATTTACGTGTGGCTCTGCTATTCATCTTGCTGTGCTTTGGCATTGCTTCCTAAAGAGTAGGAATCGACTTACAGAAATGTGTGGTGTTAATGAGGGTGTTTTCTTTCATCACAGTTCTCTCTGGGAACAATTACCCATTGCCTTCCTGGAGTTCACAGGGAAATGTGTATTCTTTTTTCCTGTAGCTGTGTTCATAAGCACATGCTGTCACTCTGCCAACTCCTTCCCTTTTGGGAATCATACTTTTCCCACCTAGCCTGGTCTGATAACTGGTGCTGGGGAGCACTTGGAGTTGAGATCCTTGACTAAAACCCTGTGTGGTTTTGCTTTTCCAGTGCTCTGTAGTAGTCATGTTCAAGATCTGGTAGCATATGTGGGTAAGGCTCATTCAGTGAAGAAACTGTTTAAGTTAACACAGGCCCTGTCTCATGTTGTGGCTTCCAGAGCAGGGTTGGGCTCAGTGGCACGTGCCATTATTTTCCTCTAAACAGTGCAGTTTGCAAAACTGCATCTGCAGTGTATTACAGTGTTCTTTATCATTTGTTAATAGAAAGCATATGTCACAGCCTTCATGTGAACATATTTCTTATGACGGATTTATCATTATGAATGACTGGTAATAGCACAGCAGATGGCAGGAAACGGCATCATTTCTCCTGGGAGCCTGATCATGGAAATAGCAGTTTTCTTTTGGGACTGTCACCACCTTATGCTTTGTAGCTAAAGCAAGGTTGCTGGTTTTTTTTTTTACTTTAAATTTCTCCCAAATTCATATAACAAATTATCAGGGATCCTTGAAATGGTCTGTGGATTAAAAAAAAACAGGGGACTTGACTTGATTCTTAGTATGGGTTTGAACTGTGTCTCATGGTCTCAGGAATTTGGAAATGATTGGATGAATTCTACTGTAGATTCAGGGTACTTATTTTTTTGACTGTGCTTTGAACCTTTCATGGGTGCTTTGGGGTGTTGCATCACTGCCCAAGCTTTGCCTTTCTCCTGGCTCCCCTCTCGTGCTGATCTGGAGATCTGATGTGCTCCACATGAAGAGACTGTTTGGGCAATGAGCTACTTCAGGCAAGGCTGTAGACACACAGCTTGCTTGGTGCATCTCTAAGTCACCACTGAACGTGTATATATGTGTATATTTATAGATATATTTATATATCAATTCTGGTGGGAATTTGAGTCTAAAACAATCCCTGCCAGACACACTGGCTCATTGGCATCTTTCTGTCTGCACAAATACTTGGTAAATCTCTTGTCATTAAATTAGTGATAGCCACTGTTCCTGGCTGTGCACTGTTAGACTGAAAAGCAGTTTCTGTATTAGGGTTGCATTTAATTTAGGACTGTTGTCCTTTAGTGCTGTTGTCCTTATAGTTCAGCATCTGATACGCAATAGGAGGCTTTACTCACCTCTAGGTTTTACTCACCTATTTCATGTTCATTTGTTTTGGTACCATGTGTTGCTAAAGCCATTTAACCACATAGGGTGGTTCTCAATGAGCTCATAGATGGTCCTGACAAAGAAAGCTCAGTAGTTCCTGCTGTTTTTTCTAATGCAGCCTTATGTTTCAAATGGCATAAATTGATGATCTCCTCAAAAACTGAACTTTTAAATTTCGTACTGTTGACATAGATTTTAATAAATTGCAGAGAGTTCCAGAGTTCCAGAAAGCAATTGCATTTGGTGAAAGCTCGGGGTTTATGCATGTATTGTTGTCTCTGTTGGGTTTGCTTTCTGGTATTTTGGTTTTTATTATTGTACTCTTTTGTTTTACACAAGTATTAAATGACTGGTACATTAAATCCTTGCTTATCAGAAAGGCAAGATTAATGACCTTGTTTTTAAATATGGAGAAATGTAGACACAGAAGCTGAATAAATTTCCAGTGGCTCTAAGGAATCATATTGGTAGAATCTGCATCAGAATTCACTCCGAGACCTAATACAGAAGAGTGAAGTGTTCAAAATGTGTTTTGGACTAAATTCAGTGTTTTGAGAAAAACCTGGCCAGATCCTGCTTTAAGCATTGTTCTTGGTGAGGTGAAAATTACAGTCTGCTCACTTAGGGTCTGGCAGACTGCCTGGAAACAAGTGGAGTGGAACCACAAAGAGCCTGTGAATTCCAGATGCCAAGGAGAAGTAAACCAAGTCATCTCTAGCATTATATGGGGTATTTATTTTCTTCTGTCATGCTGGAAGAAACAGAGGAAAAGGTGTCTAAACCCTGAAAGTTGTCTGTTATCTACTTAGGTATTATTATTTAGTACAGTCCTCTCTCTTTAACTCCTAAATCTTGCATTTGTGATGGAGGCAGGAGAGCCTCCCAGTTTCTCTAGAACAGCTCCCCTTTGTGAGATGAGTGGAATTTTAAGGCTGCAACACTGCAGTCAGCTGAAATTTTAAACTCTAAGTTTCTGGTATCATCATTCAGGTGCATTTCAAAGCCTCCCTCTTCCCCACAGGGGAGGGAGAGGAGTTGTTACAGGCATAAGGATTCACATCTTGTCTGGAATTCCATCACTGTCAGGAGAAGGGAAAAGCACATTTGCCCTCCCCAAAGAACTGACCACTGCAACATTTGCTAATCAGGTTTCATCTTACAGCTGTTTCCCAGGTAACATGCAGCAGTAGAAAAAAATACTGCATTATGAAGAGACCAGAAAGAGCCTCTGGTAGTTCTCTTCAATGACTGAAGAAACACAGTAAAAACCAGAAAAAGTGGATAGTGCTTTATCATCTTCTCAGTCCTTAAGAACAGAGATTTGTTCAGAGGACAAGCCTTTTCATAGCCAGCTGTAGAAGTTATAAAATAGAATAGGAATAGACTAGACTAGACTAGAATTACAATTAGAATAGAACATTTTCAGTTGGAAGGAACCTACAATGATCATGTAGTCCAACTGTCTGACCACTTCAGGGCTGACCAGAAGTTAAAGCATATTATTAAGGGTATTGTCTAAATGCCTCTTAATGTGTTTTTCTGCAATATCACTTCCTATTATCCAGGTTACAGGGCTTTTTGAGGAGAAAGTATCTTTTGCTTTATGGTCTGTTCCTGCTATTTTTCATCATGGTGATGAAGCAGTGAAGTTATTTCCAGGAGTTTCCTAGGTAGTCACAGAGGTTTTTGGAAGAACTGCATCCTGAAGGTCTTTGGAAAGTGAAAGGCTTAATTCACTTGTCTATAAATAGGTGTTTAGTGCTATTTAAGACATATCAGAGTATCTAAGATACCTGTATGAGATGAGCGGAGCAATGCAGAACCTCAGGTGACCCCTTCTGCTGCTGCTTCAGAAAGGCACAGATGATCAACAGCAGCTGTACTGGTACTACACCCCTCTGTATAAGGACCTGAATCCTGTTCCAAATATTGCTGTTAAGAGTAGAAGAGCCTCTAATACTGTATATTGTTCTGTTTGTCCACAGGATTTCCTGTGAACAGAACTTTCTGTCTTGAAGCTAGAAATGTGCCTTACCTCCATAGCTGTCTGTAAAATATGTGGCAAACAAGTATTTATATGACCAATATGTCTCTTTTCCTTTCAGGTGAATTATATAGAGCCTCTTTGAGAAAACAGAGGTTCCCTGCACAAGGTAGTATTGAAATACACGAGGACAATGAGGTAAGATTGTTACCTAAAACAAGCTGTGATGTTTTCCAACGAGTAGACATGTGGAAATACTCTCATATTGTATTATGGAATTATAAACTCATTTGGTGGCTTAGTGTATCTTTCCCTTCTTCAGTAGGTGCACACACAATCACTGAAAATCCTCACAAGTGTTTTACACATTGCATACTTAACTTAGGTGTAAATATCACCCAGTTCTCTGAAGAGAAATTGTAATACCTGCTTAGTACTTGAATGGAAATGCAGGTTTTGTGAAGCAAATTCAGCAGCAGTCATGAAATTTGTAATAACAGAATTGCCTTTTTTTAGAAGCAGGAAAGAATCTAAACAAGTTGTGGTCCTTCCAGCAAACTCATTCAGGTCCTCTCTCTGCACATAGGACAGATAATGGAAATGTCTACTTTTACATTTTCAGAGAATTCCAGTCCTCCAGCCCCCTGAAAATTATAACAGTCATTGATTGACTTCAGATGTCCAGTTGAGGAGCTCGTGTGCTCTTTGTCTCAGTCACAGCTCAGCTACTGCTGAGAGGCAAATCTAATTTCATTCCCTTGAGTCTTCCTGTGAAAGAGGCCAGTTAAATCAACTGAGAGACCTGTTTCAAAGCTTTCAGTTGCACCAACCCATCAGCAGTGCTGCTTATTTACAGGCAGGCATTGGCTGGGGAAGGAACTACTCTTAGCTTTAAAGGGAATTAAATTTCTCTTCTGAATAACTGGAATGGAACTATATGGAGAGGGAAATCGTGAAGCAGTGCAAGGAAAAGTGGAACCTTAGAAGTGCTCATATGATCCTGTATTTAAGCAGATATAAGTCAGGTCAGCAAAATGCCTTCACAATGAATACTTCTACTGGATACTAAAGGTCTGAAGAGAGGCAGTGGCTTTATGGAATAATGTAGAATTTTCTTATTTGCAGCTATTCCTCTGTCACCATTACACAAATACTAAAGTTACCAATTCCCCTTCATTCCAGAACTTCAGAGTAAAGTGTCCAGAACACTGCCTGATTCTCAGTAAATCACCCAGTCTAGCAATTAACAATCCTTAGACAAGTATAAGAAATACTACTGGTGTTTTAGTTGTGTATTCATATTTGGGCAGGAACTAGAAGTCTCCAGCAGTCATGTGATCCAAAGTGAAGAAGAAAATGGCAATCAAGATTTTAACATAAAAAGTCTAATCTTTTAATGCATTACTGAGTTCTGTGATAGCACAGAACTCTGAAGGGATAAAGAGGGGGAAAAAGATACTGTGAGACATTCAAAATGCTTTTCCAGTCTGAGGTAGAAAATATCTTGTTTATTCTACAAAGCTGATTATTGTCTGTGCATATTCACATATTCATTAATTTATTGGTGAGTTTTATGGGTATCAGCAATGATACGTTTTTTAACTTTTTCAGTGTCTGGGTGAATTAGCCCCGTCTTTCATTTTAATGAGAAGCTGCCAGTCTCAAGAGGCTGAGGTGGTTGTATCATCTGCTTTTGCTGGATGTTTTCATTGGCAGAGAAATTTGGCCTTTTAGAACCTTTGCTAATTTGCATGAGAACCTGCCAGTAAATGAAGCAATCCTTCAGGATACCTACACAGACAGTTGCTGAGGCTGCCTGTGGAGGTTGGAATTCTCCAGTCTCAGAGGATTTAAAGTAGCTTTTGATGTACACAAAGCTGTTTTAATCTTTGTTGATCCGAAACCTACATCTGTGCTGCAAAGGTTTTCTGTCAGAGGATGGGGGTTCTACCTGGATCAGACATACTTGAATTAAATGGAACATGGGGCATGTGTACATGCACACACACAGCCCAAGCCTTCCTGTGAAGGTAAATGCCACAAAATTAGCACAGTAGGGGTGGGAGAAGAAAAATCACTGCTAGTGTTGACACCAGGTATACCAACAATCTCCACAAAAATGCTTCCTGCCTTCTTATTCCCTGTTTTTCTCACAGGAAGGAGTCCAACACCAGAACTGCAAAACTCATGTGTTAATTTTGATCCTGCATGGAGGGAACATCTTAGACACTGGAGGTGGGGACCACAGCAGCAAGGTGGCAGACATCAATACCTTCAGCTCTGTGTTTGAGAAGGTGACCCGAGCCCATTTCCCTGCCTCTTTGGGCCACATCCTAATGAGACTTGTTCCCTGCCCAGCAATCTGTTCTGCAGCTTTCTCTCTTGTTTCCAAGTAAGTTGATTTGCATTTCCCGATGTTTGGCTTTGCATTGTGGTTTTGAATGGCTTTCTGTGACCCATCTTTTTCATAATGAAGTGTTGCAAATACTTCTTTTAATCTGTTGCTGACTGCAAGTCTTGGAATCATCTTTCATCCTTTTCTAAATGGATGAGCTTGTTTTAGAAAACATTCTTTATTGAATGTATCCGCTTCAGTAGCTGCTTTTCATTACCTGCTTTTTCAGTCTTGGCATTCAGTCATTGAATGAGACAGCATTTTCAGGTAACATCTCCTTCCTTAGAGATACTGTCCTTGACATAAATACCTTAAATGGCATGATAAAGGAGAAAGACACATGCTCTTGGGACTACTTCAAGTCTTCTACAAGTGCAAACCAGGATTAACTGGTGAACTCTGGTGAGGAGAGGGGAGAATCAGATTTTCTTGATTTTCATGTTTCTAAGCAAATAGAAACTTCTCTTGTTTTTTTCAGGGGCTTCCCTAAGTGATGGTCTCTTTTATAGTCTTTTTTTTTGCAGTGTAGTGCCCAGGGTTACCTTTGAAGCTCATGTAGAGCAGAAAACGCTGCAGAAGAGTTAAGGAGGTCTACAGCCATGTTTTGGGGCATAACATACAGGAATGGTGGTGTCTGCTGTCCAGATGTCAGAGAGGAGAGTTGGAGAATACACTAAAGTTCTGAAATACTAGCTAGACTTAAAGGCATATAGGAGGAAGAGGTGTCAAGGTGCAGACCAGACTGGTGGAAGTTGTGCCTGATTGCATCCAGGGGGAACACATGGAAACAACCAGGAAAGAAGTGTGTGCATGTCCAGGGTGCTGCCCTGTAAAGCAAGAGGACTGAAAGAAGAGGAGGTGAAACATCAAAGAGTGTTTGGAAGGTCATCTTTATCCATTTGGGCTATTGGTTAAAAAGCTTTTTCTCCTCTCTACCTCTTGAGAGTTATGTGCACTCAGAGAACTCGGTGCCCCTTAGTTATGGCACGGTGCAGTGCCTGCAGGTTCTCAGCTATGTGGAGGAAGAGCTGGTGGAGCAGAAGGAAGAGTGTGTGCTGGCAGCCCAAATGGACACAGCTCCAACTTTCTGCCTCTGTTTCTTTATTCCCTCTTGCTGCAGCACATAATATGCAACCAGAATGAAAAATGCCATCCTGGATGTTTGAATGTCCTATAGAATCATCCTGAGCACTGACACAACATTGGTATTGCAGTGGTGTGCTCTTGTGTGGAGCTGCATGTACCCATTTGGGGCTGACAAAAGAAGAGACAACCCCCTGCACTCCCATTTCTGCAGCTTCATGCCAGCAGCTTTCATAGCCAGAACTCCAGAATGCAGTTGTGGAACATGAAGTTGTGGTAAACATTCCATTTAGGAAGCTGTGGTGGAGGAAGGGCAGTTTTAATTACTGTGGTGTTTCACTCAGGCTGAGCCAGATGACTGACTAAGCAGCAGTACAAGATTTCTGCTTTGGTTTGAATGTGGCCTCCGTTTTCTGAAGATGCACTAGGAGTGTGTGCCAAGGTAGTACAGCCTGGTGTTTACCTTGGCATAGGTTTTGAATCATGCTGTGCCTGTGTGCAGAGTGCCCAGGTTCAGAGGGATTCCACTGGGACTTTTTATCTGAATGCACCCATGCATTTCTCCTCTCTGCCTTACAAATAGTGGCTCAAAGGAAAGGGACATTTCATGGCATAATCACTCCATGTAGTCAGTGTTTCAGGTTGTTTGAACTGGTCTTTTCCCACCTAATCCCACTGTTTCAGTTTCCTCTGTCTCCCATATAAATCAGAAACACACTGTTTATGTAACCTTTGTAAATTTAAAATGCATGACTGATCTCCTGTCACTGTGGCTAAGAACAAAAACGGGTTAAAACCAAGGCACGTTTTTGTTCCAGCTAGATGACTTTCAAGCCATTTCTTCCCTTTTCAGGGAGAAAAATATCCCAGAGTGTATCAACTGTTATGCTTTTTATAGCATATGATTCAATGAGCATACATTGATTCACACCTCAGAGTAGAGCTCCTAAATTACAGTATTAGCCAAACTGGAGAACAGTTTTTGCAAATTTAGAGGGGGTGGAAAGGAGAGAGAAGGAAAAAAAGGCCAAAACAAACCTTATATTTAGGAAGCAAACACTTTTTTGCTATTCCTCCTTTTTCTTTTATGCTGAAAATGGAGGAAGTAAATGCATATTGTGGCATTCAGAAACAGCAAGTCCCCAGGACTGTCAGTGTGGAGTGCAGATAACCAGACCATAATTGGGAAAAAAATGTTGTCCAATAGTTACCCAACCAGATGTTACCATATGGGTGATTCCCCCTCTGCTTTCTCCTCTCACCCCTCTCTCCTCTCCATGGGGCACTCTGAGTTATCCCTGCTGGAGATGCCATCAATCTCCTTTCCCCTGGGAGCCAGGTGTGCTCTTCCCCACCATGGAGGGCAGATCTGTCTTGCAGCAGAGTCATTTGCTGCTTTTCAGCAGGACAAGTTGGGTTCCAGCACTGGCCACTTTGTCTGTCAGGCTCTTACACTCAGTGCTTTCAGCTGCTTCCCTGGGATCATCCTGTCCATCTCCAGCCTTTGGGCAAGTGTGATGTTTCTGAGCTGGCGATTTTCAAGATAACAAGACTTGTGCTCTTTTCAGCTTCAGCACTGATATTTTACCTGTTTGTCTCAGCTTCAGCACTAATTCTCATTAAGTCCCCTACAACATCTTCATCTCTTCCATACACTCCTTCAGTGGTCTGGATGTTTCTTCCCTTTGTGTTGTGTCTGCTGTAACAGCGGAGGTCTCTGTGGCTAAACATTTAGAATAAAATACATTGTATTTAAAAAGCCCAAACCCTCATTTCTAAACCAGTTAACTTTGATTAATTGTCTTCACAATAATTGGTCTATTTCAGATTGGCCTATATTGCTTTAGCTGTGGGGGAAAACCCCAATAAATTACCAGCTATTTCTTTTTCTGTTGGCTCTGGTTTGTGTGGTTCTCTTTTGAATATTGTTTGCATTTTATTTTTATTATTAAAACATATGTAGGTATTTTTTTCCATTTCAAACTT
Organism: Sakesphorus luctuosus; assembly: GCA_013396695.1. Taxonomy (NCBI): domain Eukaryota; kingdom Metazoa; phylum Chordata; class Aves; order Passeriformes; family Thamnophilidae; genus Sakesphorus; species Sakesphorus luctuosus. Next base: position 649,385 of record VWZD01009947.1, read on the forward strand.
TTTTTATAAGCTTTTTTCCTTCCTTGTTTCTTCCTTTTCCTGTCTGAGGTATCTTCCAACTTTATTAGTAAATGAGACTTTTCTGGTGGGTTTTGAAGATTCAGTTTTAATTTTTGAGAGTTAGTATTCATAACTCTATATATGCTGTGCATTTGGATGATCTAAGCAGCTGGCAAAATGAAGCCAAGTTAATTGACAGCTTGGCAGACCAGCTGAGCTCAAGGACATAGAAACTGTTACACTACTTTGGATGAAAAATACCAAATCATTGGAGTGCTTCAGCCAGAGGCAAGTGTGGAAAAGCCTAGTGAGGCTCAGGACATGAGCAGACAGCAGCAAGTCTTCTGTTCCATTACCCTGGTAATAGTCTCAAGGATGTGAGTTTTAGCAAAAGCACAGATTAATTCCATTCCAGGCAGCTTGCTTTTAAATATTGTGCTGGCCCACCAAGTTCCCAAAGAAAGTGAATACAAAATAGAGTTCAGGTTGGTTGTCTGTGGCTTTGGATGAACTTTGGATATGCTGAATTATCCAAAATACTTCTGACTTTCCTTTAACCTCTAAGGGACAGTCAACTTACTGTGAGAGAATCTGGCACACACCTTCCATCTTCAGCTCTCTGTGAGTTGTCTTCACCACTCATCAGTGAAAAATCAGTCAAGACATGATTGGCAGATTTACTGAGAAACTTGCAGGGTGCACATCCAAGCTAAAGGAAAGCCGATGTTCTATCAAATTTCAGCTTGTATTTTCAATTGAGTCACCTCCTTTTTGCCAAGTGTTACTGTGCAAACATTTGCTGTGATTTCAGAATGTGTGCAGATGTCTTTCATCTTTTTGAAAAGATGGGATTCTGGGAAAAATGTCTTTATGTACTTTGGAACAATGCACCTGTTGCACTTGTGTTCTAAGAAACAATATTCCATTGTGATGGTTGGATCCTGCTCTCTGATGTAGTAAGTTGTTGTATGGGGGGGGTGGGGAAGCTGAAGTGTAGTTATGTCATTGCCATTCTAAATTATGTCTATTTGTATGTGGCACAGTGGCACCAAGTATCCAAGTATGTCTAACTACAGAAATGCCTTCTAGTGTAATCTCAGTCAACTAAAGCAGGGGTTTTTTAAGCAGTTGAATTCTGTGAGAAAATGATCCTTCCTCTGTTCTCTCATTGTAAACTGTGATAGCCCAACCTGTCTCTGTTAATTACCATTCTCTAATGCTGTGTGCTGGCTCTTGCAGTTTTCCTGATAATAACATATCCTTCTCCAGCCTAAATCCCTACAGCTACGATGAGAGCTGTCTCAGCAGCAGTGAGGACCACATCCCACTGGCTGCCTTGCCTCTGCTGGCTGTCTCATCCCCTCAGTACCAGGATGCAGTTGCCATGGTGATCAGTAGAGCCAATCAAGTTTACAATGAGTTTCTCAAATCTACAGATGGGGCTGGTTTTAATGGACAGGTAGGACTGTTTTCTCTTACGTCAAATTAAAATCCCTTCAGAGCAAGGATGTGTCTTTTACAGCCGTTGTGTTGAGGGGTTTGAGCTGTGTGTGTAGGACAGTGCTGCAAATACAATGAATGAATGTTAGTGTGGGATAATCTATTCTCAATGCCCAGCACAAGAAAGACACTTCTGGAATGCTGTGCACTGTCTAATGTGGACTCATTCAGCTGGTGGAAGATTATACACCTTCTCCCATAAGCGTTTTGACCCCTAAGCTCTTACTAAGCATTGCACAGTAAAGAAACATAGAAGACAAATATTCAGTTGCCACCAGCATTGCGGATTTCCTGTGTAATTTGGGGGAAAGTCCTGCAGTTTTTCTGTGGTGATCTACTCACCAGTGGAACTAATAGGATTGGGAATAACAGAGTAGACAATGGAGAATTGGGAATTGGATAGAGAGGCTTTGCTGGAGCTGTTGCTCAAGCTCAGACACACACAGGGGGACAGGAAGAAGGAATCATCTCCTGTGGGATGGGGACATGTTCAGTGGGATTGGCTTGTGGGGAAGATTCTCATGGGCCATAAACTTATTCCAGCTGTTGAATTCCCAATTTTAGTGGTCTGTGCTATTTTAGTTGCCAGGTCTAACTCTGAAGGTAGCCTTTATATTTATATTAAATGGTAAGCAAGAGTGGATGTCTCTGCTTAATACCTCATTTTAAAGCTCCATTCCCTTGTCCTGACAGGAGAGTACCAATCTGTTGAGATCCTGCTCTGTCTGTGGCTCCAAAGGAATTGCTAAATGGCTGGAAATGTTTGTGACACCAGTCATCTGGTGATCTGGACTTTTGGAGCTGAGTCTGGCTGCAAGTAGCTGGAAGAGTTCTAATCCATTTGGCAGAACTCCTGATGGTCAAAATAGTCCCTGGGACAGATATTCTTGGCACAGGACATATTTCGGGATATAAAAGGATGTGGAAGAGAGTGGCTACACATTTTTAGCTGCAATAGGAACCAAGTGTATAAAAGCCAGTAATGAGGGTGTGAAGTAACACAGGAACTCCTCTGCAGTGCTGTGATGCTTTTTGTTTCTTTTAAAACACTTGCTACATCTCCCCATTCAAAAATCTTTCTATTTTCTCAGGTGTGTCTGATAGGTGACTGCATTGGAGGAATTTTGGGCTTTGATGCCATCTGCTATAATTCTAATACAGCTGATGAGAGTCGGAACAGTAGCAGGAGAGGAAGCACCAGCAGCATCCAGGTGAAGAGAAAAATTCCACACAGCTGAAACCTTATAGGCTCATTCCCTAGAGGAAATCAACTCCAAATAAGCCAGACAAAATTTGAGGATTTGGTAAATTATCATGATGGAATGGGATTTGCTCATGTATCAAAAATTTGCTGTTTAAAAATTGTCAGCTTCAGTTTTATGATACACAGAAATCAGCAGTGAAGGCTTTATCTGTAAAACTTTAAATTAGGGTTACCAAGTGCCCTTTATTGTATCCCTAACTGTAGATGCAAACATGTCCTCTCTCAGTATTCCTGTTCTTGTCAAAGTAGTTTTCTTTATATTTTGTTTTTATTTGTTCACATGGAGTCTGGAATTCCTTATGCTACTGCCTGGGAGTAGTGTAGCATTAAAATGTGTTACAGTTAAGTTTTAGTGACTAGTGATAGAATAACTCTTTCTTCATAAGGAATGCAAGTCACCTGAGAATCTCTGAATGGACCACTGAGTGTCCACAAGTACTGCATTTGCAGAGAAGGGAGGAGTAATTCTACCTGTGATCCAGGAAAGATTGTGTGATAGTTAAAGCATAAGTTTTTAATGTGATGCTAGCACATAAACTTCATTATTGTGTTCAGCACTTAAGAAAGAAAACTGAAGTTCAATTGATAAATACTTCAGGCTTAAGTGGATATGGAGAGTGGGTGTGGTTGAATGTATAAATGCAGCCATTTCACATAAGCTCTTGTATTTTGGTGTCTGTCTAAGTCTTTCTTTTGCTCTGTTCATTTTCTGAAGGATAATCCCCTCTTAGCAGAGGAGTCCAGTCTGGGTGACAGCAAACACCTGAGCAAAAGCAATACTGACATCTCGGGAATCCTGGAGGATGAGGAGCCTGGGCAGGCACTGCCTCGGAAACAGAGCGACTCCTCCGCCTATGACTGCGATGCCATCACCCAGCACCACGCTCTCCTGTCCAGGTAACTCAGTTCAGGCACTGAGGAAAAGAAAGAGCCTTGCCATTGAATGGAGCCTGTAGCCTTCTAATACTGTTGTCCTTACACAGCTTGAGTAGGTTAGAATTTGCAGCAGAAAATTCAGAATAAATTTACATACATCTGTACTGCCAAAAGGGAGGGGAGGGAAACGTCAATCTTCATAGTTTTTGCATAACTTTACTAATAATTATTCTGTAAAATAACTGTAGAAAACTCTTGCATGTTGTAGGTAGTAAATTTACTGAATAGCCACACTGAAAACCATGGTAAGTGGCTGCTGTGGTGCAGTATCAGTCTGCAGTTTCAAGGTGTGTTGCTTGGATCTAAGTACAGGTTCTAGAGCTTTCTAAGCTGCCTGTTTTGGGAATGGGTTTTTTCCTGATTGTCCTCTTCATTATTGTTGATTCAGTATGTTTTCTTTGCTCAGCATCCACTCAAGTGTGTTGAAAGATGGTGCAGACCTTCCTCCTGTGGATTCCAGTCTCTCAGAAGTAAATCTGGGCCGATTTGAATTTGAAGTGTCTGATTTCTTCCTCTTTGGGTCGCCACTTGGTTTGGTGCTGGCCATGAGGAGCACTGTTCTGCCTGGCCTGGATAGTAAGTGCTTCCTGGAGTTAGAGTTCAGGATGGGTAATGACCTTCATAAACACAGACACTCACACAAAAAGGAGGTAAAAAGAAGAAGCCTAGTTAAAGACTAGGTAAATTTCTTCATTTAAAAGGGGGAATGTTAATGTAGGTAGGTACTGAGATAATGAGGGTTGTTCCAGGGATGTCACTGCTTACCTGTTTGTAGAGGTGTGTCTTTTGCTCTGCTGTTAACCATACATGCCATGTCATACAACACAAAGCTCACACTTCACCAAGGATCAGTCCTTGAAAACAATACCAAAACCAATGTCTGTCCTTGGTTCAGCATTACCTGTTGTTCACATCTGGCTTCACAGGAGGATTTTGCCCCTGGATGTGTGGGTGTGTTGTTTGTGAGCCATTCTTCCTCTCTGGTAGCAAAGCCCAGTGATCAGATAGTAGAGGATTCTTTAGTTTCATTTCTAATCTGGATTTTTAAAATTTTTCAGTTAGAAGAAAAGCTTACTTTACTTTTCAGTGCTCAGCACATGATTTGTGTCTTTGCATGGTATGAGCTTTGGATAGCACAGCAGCTTCATGGGAAGGGATATATTCTTTTATCACATGATGGAGAAAAATTCTTTGCAATAGTGAGAAGAGACAATTCAGGCCTCCAGATTTTTTTTCCAGCCAAAAGCTCTTCTTTCCCCAGTCTCAGCTCTGGTATCCCCCAGACACTTTGACAGGAAAAATTTATGTTGATTACTAGTATTTTAAACTATTTTCTTCAAATTAGCTCTCACCTCCATCCTTCCTCTGGTATCCTGCAGGGAGCATGCTTTGAGAGCAGCTCAACTGACCGGCATTTCAAACACATTCTGAGGTGAGCAGAGTCTACTTGAAGCATAATTAGTCTTTAGAGATACATATGATAAAAGACTCCCATTTTAAAGTGATAATTATGGCACAGTTGAGAGGAAAACAGAAGAATTGAAACCTACCATGCAGACAGTTGCAAGTTAGTTGAGAAGAGTCAGGTGCCCTCTTTACTGAAGTGAAAGGTAGAAAGCTACTTGAAATGGTACAAATAAAATTCAGATGTTTTTATTTATTTGTTTTGTTACAATCAGTTTTTAAAACATAAGGGAAGAATATTTTTCTAGAGGTTTGTATGTTACTTCTGCAGAACAGATGCATTTTGTTGTTTTACTTTCTGAATATTTATTTTTACACTAACAAGACTCTGTATAAAGCCAGATCTTCATTCCATTTTTTTATTTCCTTGCTACATGCCTTTTAAGTCTCATCTGCCCAATTTTCTGTTGGTCCCTTAGAGCTTCCTGGACAGTTCTTCTGTTACCCTGTAGCACGGTCTTCTGTGGTCCTCCCCCTGTCCAGATACAGTTCTTACACATGTCATTTGATCTGTGTACAGATCATTCTTGCACTCTCTGTGTACTGGTTATCCTTGGAAGGGGTTTGCTACCCTGTGCACACCTCGGTCCCCCCCCACCAGGTCATGAGCATTTAGTTCCATCCACAAAGTGACCCTGTCCTGCCTTGGGGTGGTCGCAGTGTTTTCTTTTACACTTGCTCTCAGTGGGAACTAACACTGCTGAGTGCCACAGGAGTAGGGAGTGAAGTGCTCAGCTTAGCACTGCAGGTGTCAAACACAAGTACAGAGCTCAGAAATTTGGCAGAAACAGGAAACTGGGAAGATAATTTCAGCTTGCATGCACATGTTACATTTGTGCATACTAAGCCTACAAAATGGAAAATTTCATCTAGTTATTAGCAAGATGAAATCTCTCTCAAATCACACCTTGCAGACAAATGCAAAACCAGAACACTTCAAATTATCAAAACATTTCATCAATATGGTTTTCTTCCACTGAAATAGTTCATCAACATTAACGTAAAGGGTATTAAATACTTTGCTGGACCTGAAACAGGCCAAGTGAAGCCTCCACACTTCAGTTTTGCCCCCAGCTCAGCAGCATTGCTCCCTGAATTTGCACAGAAATCTTACAACCTCAGTGAATATAAACCAATGTGTGCACTTGATGCTTGACTTTATTAGCTTTAAGCCTGGCTTCTGCAGGCAGCTTTAGGAATGACAGATCCAATTGTGTCACATTACTACTCTTTTCTAAAACTAATCTTTACTCGCCCATGTAGAAGACAAAAAGCAGCCATGCAGCCTGTAGGATTTATTGTATAGCACAGCAGGTTTGAGAACGTGAATTCCTTGCATGGAGTTCACAGGGAGCAGACCTAATATTCTCAAATATGTTTTATAAATAGTTTAGTCATTCCTTTACTCTTGTAGGTAACAAACTGACTGTTGTAACACGCAATGCAGTACTATACAGACTGTACTAAGTTTAATGAGCCCATAATGAATTGATTTGATTCAGTATGATTGAAGTGTGGTGTGATGAAAAGTGACTACACTGACTGTCTGACAGACCTTAGCAGTCCTGTGTGATCACCTGTCTAAGTTATGCTTCAGTGCTGTGTGTTTAGTCAAAAGAATGTCTTACTAGCTGAGTAGATGACTTTAAGATTTGCATTCTCATTTGCAGCCCCAAACTTCCAGGTGCTGCACACCTTTAGCAAAAATCATAAACATTGCTTTGCTGTTACAGCATGACCAACCTCATTTCCAGACATGAGCACCCATAAGGTGACTGGAGAAACCGCAATGCTTTCTGTCACCTACCTGCTTCTGCTGTCATCTAGGTTTAAATCCTCTGGATGTCACAGGCCCATCAAACCATTTTGCTGGTAAATATTTGAAGTGCTGAGCATCACAGCTGTAATGCTCAATAACATACTTACAAGATTTTTAAACTTCTCTCTCCTTCCTTTCTGCTGTGTGTTTCCCTGGCTGCTCTTCACATCTGCTGTGTGCCTGCATCTCAGATTGTGATGCCTCTGTAAACTCAAGTGAAGTGAAGTGCTCTTTACATAAGAAATAGGAAACGATTTAGTTAAATTTCTTCTGGCCAGGTGTGTGCTAATCTGGGGTTTGCAGAAGACCATATTAACCATGTTACTGCACAGACTCCTTGAAAATCATAAAGGGGCAGTACTGAACTCTCTGTCTCTGTCTCATTCTCATCCAAGTGTGCCAGGTCCGACCAGCCTGCAGCCAAGTGTACAGTTTCTTTCACTCTGCTGACCCCTCTGCCTGCAGACTTGAACCATTGCTGGAGAAAAGATTCCATCTCCTGCCTCCATTCAGTGTCCCACGGTACCAGAGATACCCTCTGGGGGATGGAAGATCTCACCAGTTAGGTACAGTGCCTGTTTTCATAGCTCTCATTGCCCGTTCCTACTCTTTCATCTGTGGTGATTGTTGGGAGAAGATATGGCAGGAGGTGATAGTTCAGACAACAATGTGATCTATTAACTGGTGGGATTCTTCCCTGTAAAGGCAAGGTACAAGTTCAGGCTGTGTTACAGCCCAGAGAAAGCCACACTGTCTTGACCTTTCATGAAACAGCAGCTTTCTTAGCTGCTACCTAATTGACATTTTGTAATCAAAGTGCTTTTGTTGCTGTTATAAGTGAGCCTTGGCTTTGTGACAGGTCTCTGATTTACCTCCACTCATGTCTTTCCATACTTATTAACTTGTGGGATTTAATTCAGTTTTTTGCCTTCCTGCTTATGGCATGATGCATTATATCTATTTTGAGGTTGAATTATGGTTGTTATGTATTAATTCAAAACACCTGGTTTCAACATAGCCTACTTTTTAGACATTTGACATGGCAGGAGGTAGATAATTATTATCCTCTTCACTGTTTGAGCTTCTGCCTCACATTTTACTTTGCAACACAATGGAAATAATTGCAAAATTTTTCACTTGAGAAGTTTTATTTATAAAGAATTGTGCAGGAGTGCCAGTCCAGACTGTGGCTGTTCTAGCTGGTCTGATTCATTATGGATAGATAGAAATTACATCTAAAAGCACATTACTTCTCCAATTGTATATGCATAAGATACTGTTAATTTTGTCTGGAGATAGTTGCTGCATGGTTTTGGGGTTTGGCCTCTTGGTATTAGCTATAACTATCATAATTATCCAAGATAACACTGTAAAATGACCTGCTTTTATTTTATTTTTTGTCAAATATAATAGTAAATTCAGATTAGCAGGACAAATGATAACCTTTAGTCACTCTCAGAGCCGTGAGAAAGTTGCTCCTTTCACTACAGAAAGTGTATAATACTGCCTCATCTTGTGAGATAAGTCATAGAAAAGCAGCGTTGTGTTTCCTTTTTCTTGACTGTGTTGGAGTCTGTATAGTTTGCTGAGACAAAGGAAGTCATAAAATTATCCTTCCATCCTTTTCACCTGCATCAAGCTCCCCTGTAGCCACACACAGCTGCACTACACGTCAGCAAGATTCCTTAGAAAGAACAGTACACTGTAGTTTCTTTAATGAAACCCCACACATTCCCATGGAAACTGCAGTTGAACGTATTCTGTCCAAACTACATACCCATCACAAAGTGTTAGAATTGACTTGTTTCTCTGTTTCAGTTGCTGCACAGCTCACTGTGTTGTCACTTGCAGTTCAGATGTTAAGGTTTATGTCAAAACAAGCCAGAATCTTTCTGGCCAAGTCTCCTTTGTTGAAGGGAGGAGATTTTGAGGAACTACACTGCTGTTCCTTTTCATTTAGTGATGAATTGTTTTCCCAGTTCTGATAATCTATAGACACTTAATTCTTCCAGTGTATTTTTTTGAATGATGTTCTTGAAAGCAGCAACCTGTTATCGTGTCCTCCTGTGTGCACCATTGAGGTATTCATTTCATTGAGAGCTGGCAAGACTTGAGAAGCTGAAGAGAAACTTATTCCAGGCCTCCAGTACATAAAGAATTGCATGACATACTCCTCAACCCAAGACCATGTGAAAGATGAGCACAGCAATCCTACAATTATTTCTCTGAATGGAACTGAAATTTGCTCAGAAATAGAGCAATATATCATCAAGGGCTGTCTGCTTTCTTTGTATTATGTGCATTGAACTGGATCTCCTTCTTCTTTTGTTCACTGCTTTTATCTCTCCAAGAGGTTTATTCTCTGAGAAACAACACTGAGTAGTCAGCTGCTTTTGATGTGCACTTTGCTGTATAACCTGTGTCTCAGTTGAGGAGGAGTATGCAGGCTGCTTCAAGGAAAATTGTCAGTAATGCTTTTATTTTAATGCATGTCTGCTATTAAGTGTTTCAGAATACCTGGGGAGAAAGGCTGTGTTTTATTTCATTGAGTAAAGGTATTACTCTGGCTTTGTCACAGTGGCATGAATAAATGAGGATTCTGTTCCACTTGGGAACAGGCAAACCACTAGATAGCCTTGCTGAAGGTTCTCTTTTTAAAGTAATTTTGTTTGTGTCAGAAGAGGACAAGAGAAGTATCACAGACTCCCACCACTGTGTAGCTTTTCTTAGAAAATGACTTTAAAATGAGTAGGGTTGAGTGTGAAGTAAAATGGCCTCCCAGCATCACGGCCCAGTTTGGAAGGTCCTGGCCAAAAGCACTGCTCTGCCAGTGCCCTTTGGTGGCAGGAGAGGATGCTCTCTCCATACAGTCAGGCTATCTCATGCTTTTCTTACTTTAAAGGAAAACATTTCATCCATGGGCATTAAATGTGATATTATTCAGGGAAACACTCACTAGCTCTGTATTTAAAAACAAATTAATATATAAACAAATAAAATATACACACAAACACTAATTTCAAAGCCATGATGTTCATCCCTTTTTTGTTTGTTTGTGTTTTGTTTGTTTGTTTGGGTTTTGTTTTTTGTTCTTTTCATTTCTGGTACCTGCAGGTGATGCCCTCCACAACCACAGTGCTCTGTTCCTTGAGAACAGCTCTTTGAACATACCTTTTCCTCAGGAGAGTCCTGGATCTCCAAATACATCTGATCAACCACAAGGGAAAACAAGAAAGTTGAGCTTGGGCAGCACAAACAGTGAAAACTCAGGGTCAACAGAAAGCTTGCCCTCAGCCTGCCTCACCAACAGTGAGTGAAAACTGGTGCCATGTGCTGCTCGATGTGGCAACAGCCCTTCCCTCCAGTGTCTTTGTGAAAAAGTTTATTATGGAAAAAAAGTATCTTCTTGGAAATTTGGGGAGAAAAATTTATATAACACAATTTATCTCCCTTTTCTGTTTGTAATTAAAGAGATAAAGTAATAAAGTGAAGTCATAATTTTATATTAAAGTGCCACTCCTTGATAGTCATAACAGTTTCACAGTAACAGGGGTTTACAATTAGGTTCCAGGCATGAAGCAATATGGATAGGTATGATTTCTTACCCATAATTCAAAGTGCTAAAAATCATTATATTGTCCTTTTTTGGACTGCAATTAGATAGATAGATAGATAGATAGATAGATAGATAGATAGATAGATAGATAGATAGATAGATAGTCCATTTATGGGGAAACATTTGCAATTATGATCATAAAAGTACTAGTTTTCCACTGTACATTTTCCATGGACCAGGAAGCAGTGGGAATCATGCTGAGGTGATTTCTAGTTCCCAAAACTTGGACCCAGAAGAACTGTTTAGATTGCTGACAGTTAAATGATGCAGTCAGGAAAAACAGTACTTTCATGTATGATAGATACCGTCAACAGACTCTAAATGTCAGGATGAAAAAAGCAGAAGACCAAAGTCAATTATGTAGCTTAAACATAAAAACAGCAAGAATTTTGTGGAGGTATAGAAATGTTATGCTATTTTGTTTCATTTTTTGTAGTTACTGCAAAGTGGTGGGGAACCAAACGAATAGATTATGCCTTGTACTGCCCAGATGTGCTGACAGCCTTTCCAACAGTGGCCCTTCCCCATCTCTTCCATGCCAGCTACTGGGAGTCAACAGACGTTGTGGCCTTCATTCTGAGACAGGTCACTGATCTTTTTATTTTCTTTTTTTTCTTAGGTTTTAAAGAAAAGTTTGATTGCATTTTCCAAGGGTCAGTCTTTTAAGCTTTAGTTCAGTTCAATGGCTAAGTGTGCAAGTTTCTTGGTAAAGTGTGTGATGTTTCGGTTGTAAGAATGTGTAGTTTGTATGACATAATAGGGTTCTGCACGTTCACAAGTTGGACTTCAGTGATCCTTGTGGGTCCCTTCCAACTCAGGATATTCTGTGATTGTCTGATTGTCTTTGGATGTTACTCCCCACAAGCCAAACCTTGAGCCTATCACCTACTGCAGTTGTAATACCCAAAAGGTGGTAAGAACTATTCTGTGTGAGTAGGTGTATAGAAGATCAATACAGATGGAGTGAGGAGTCTCAGCTCTGCCACATAAAGGACGTTACAAAACACTTGTGCTCTTCAGCTGCTTTGGTGACTTTGCAGTCCATAAGCAGACCATGTGACTCACTTGATACCCATCTAATGTTTTCACCATTTTCTCTGTAGAAGTGTGCAAGCTGTTGTGAATGGAAAAGCTGTTCAATAAATATTTGAGATTAAGTGTTGGCCAACAGAGTGAAGGCAGTTTATTTGTACAATTAGTGGGAACATATGGCCTGTACCTCTCTCTACTTCTATTCTGCTTTTCATTCTGCAGTGTCATTCAACTGTAGCAGCAGTATCATTTTCTCTTTCATTGCCAAGTACCAGTAGCACACACTATTTATTAAAATATTAATATGATTTCAGGTGATGAGGTATGAAAATGTAAATTTCAAGGAAAATGACAACCTGGATCCAGAAACACTCAGTCCATCTAATCCACGAGAAAAATGGCTGCGCAAAAGGACACATGTCAAATTGAGAGTAAGTTTAAATCTGAGTATATATGGCAGTTATGGAACATGGGTTTGGCAAAAAATTAAATGGAATTTGATCTCCTGGAGTGTGAGTTTATATAACTGAATATTACTGAAGAGTAATAAGCTCTTAAGTGAAGTCCAGAGGCAAGCAAATGAATAATTAGGGAATAGGAACAGTTTATTCTTGGTTTATCACTACATGTTGGGAGAAAGAATATTTCTTTCTTTAAATAACAGGTGGACCTTAAGTTTCTGTTATGCAAAGAGGTTTCTTTTATGCTAGACAAATCCCTACGTCAAGCAAAAGTATTTCCTCCATTTTTCAGATGCTAATTGGTTTAGAAATTCAGTTTAAATGTGTGTATCCTGCAAATAATGATGTGAATCTATGGCACCACTTGAAATGAAAGATAGTTATCATTCCCTTAAATGTTCTCTCTTATTTTGTTGTCTTAAGCACTCTCACTAGAAAGTCTGTTCAGGAACCCACCATCAGTGGAAATCGGGCTCCAGCTGAAATGGGAACACAGTTCTGCTCTGTGCTCCCAGGTCAGGGTTGTACCTCAGACAGAGTGTCCAGCACTGTGTCATAACAGAGACAGAAGCCTCAACACAAAAGCAAACCCTACACTTCCCACCTTCTGCTCTTTCAGAATGTGACTGCAAATCACCGAGCCAATGATGTCATTGCAGCAGAAGATGGTCCTCAGGTTCTTGTTGGGCGCTTTATGTACGGACCTCTGGACATGGTGGCTTTAACAGGTGAAAAGGTGAAGTCCAAGTAATCAATTCTTTTTGCTAGAAACAGTTGTTGAATGTAGCACACATATAGTATCAGAGAAAGCTTTACAGTGAGGGGAAATAGGACAGTAGCCTCCACTACTTCAGCAAAAATGTGCTCCAAGTAGGCTTTCCTGATGGCTGATCTTTTCCTCAGCTCTCACCTGGTGCTGTCTCCTTTGGTTAGTGCTGTGCTGTGCAGTGATTTCTGAACCTACCATGCAGCTGTACCACCTACTGGAGACAATTAACTCTCTGAGCAAGGAGGAAAAAGAATTTTATAGCAGTTAACAAACCACTTAAAGAAAATTGTGTATCATTCTATCCAGGTAAAACAACTAGATAAAGGACCAGGTGTTCTGGAGGCTGCGTGGCTGCAGTTTCTCTTATACATGAGCAAATAAAGAATTCGTTTTAGAAATCAGCAATAATGTGACAGAGTTGGAACTGTCATTCCTAAAGCTGCCTGCAGAAGCCAGGCTTACAGCTAATAAAGCCAAGCATCAAGGGCACACATTGGTTTATATTCACTGAGGTTGTAAGATTTCTGTGCAAATTCAGGGAGCAATGCTGCTGAGCTGGGGGCAAAACTGAAGTGTGGAGGCTTCACTTGGCCTGTTTCAGGTCCAGCAAAGTATTTAATACCCTTTATGTTAATGCTGATGAACTCTTTCAGTTGAAGAAAACCTTAATGATGGCATGTTTTGATAATTTGAAGTGTTCTGGTTTTGCATTTGTCTGCAAGGTGTGATTTGAGAGAGATTTCATCTTGCTAATAACTAGATGAAACTTTTGATTTTGTAGACTTCATATGAGAAAATATAATATATGTGTGCAAGCTGAAATTATCTTCTTCCTAGTTTCATGTTTCTGCCAAATTTTTGAGCTCTGTACTTGTGTTTGGTAAGCTGAGTGCTTTAAATTATGAAGGCAATAAACCCTTGTGTTGTGTGTTAGGAAGCATTTGCCAAGTGACAGGACTGTGAAGCTTTTCCTGAGTTTTGAAATTTCTCCAAACTTCCTTATAAGCTTTGAGTATCAGCCAAGGTGGGAGATGCTAAAGTGACCCTAGGCTTGACAGGCCCTGTGGAATAGGGGTGTTTTGCTGACTGTCCCACTAGATCACTGTTTGTGTTGGGTTTGCAGGTGGATATCTTCATAATGACTGAGCCATCTTCGGGTAGGTGGGTGTACTTTGACACAGAGATATCCAACAGCAGTGGCCGGATATCCTACAACATACCTGAGCAGAAGAGGCTGAGAGTTGGTGTGTATCCCATCAAAATGGTGGTCAGGTAATAGCTCCAAACTGGAACTAAAGTTGTGATCAGGAAGGAACTTAAAAACTGAGTAAAAACTTCCTTTGAATCCCTGCTTTGGAGATTTAAGGGGGTGAATTTAGTTAAAACAGAACATGTTGTTACCCACCAGATAACAAAGTCCAAAGTCAGTTTACAATCTTACGTAGTGCTGATTGGGGAGGAGAAAATGTTTTACCTCAGCGTAATAGCAAAGACAATCAACTCAAGAGAAGAGAGTTACTGAAACACAAATTAAATTGTATTCAGAACTGAAGCTTTAGACTGCAGGAGTTAGTTTCAAAGAGGAGCAAAAGAAATAGCCTTGGTTTTGCTCATTAAGCCACCAGCACATATTGTAAGAATCTGTATCACCAGACATAAATTTCTAGATCATACAATAATAATATTTCTAAAGAAAAGAAAGTGTGGTCTTCAGATTACCTTTGGTAGGGAACGAGGTGGTGGGATGGCAAGACTTTTGGATTGTCTTATGATTTATCAATTTTTTGACATCCAGACCTCTAGGGGAAAATACATCATAAGGAAAAGATGGCATTTCACGTGTCTTTCCATGAGAAGAGCCATCTATGACTGCACTGTCTTGGGGGGTGGGCCTTTTTTTTTAACTTTTCTGGACTGGCATTCCCATTGCAGCTTCCAGTGACAGAGGGATGAGTAATGCTTGTATTACCAACTGTAATTGAGTACTTCAGGCTGGTTTGGGTTTTTCCCTAATTCTTTTAGTTATTTGTACACATGTGATTTCTTATTGAAGATTAGCTTCCGAATTTTTCTTTGGAAAGCTGTTTTCTGGAAGTGTAAGTTTTAATTGTCCCATATAACACTGCAGTCAAAAGCCCTATTTGACAGCAATTTTTAAAGCTGTAGGTCCAGACAGATCTAATCTCAAGTATTAACTAGAACTTGCAGAAAACACATTCTGATATTGTGCTCTTTAAATTAACTTAGTGCTTTGACTCTGCAGAGGGGACCAAAGCAGTGCTGCAAGTTACCTGACTGTGCTTCCCAAAGGAATGGAATGTGTTGTGTTCAGCATTGATGGTTCATTCGCAGCAAGTGTTTCAATCATGGGAAGTGACCCCAAAGTCCGAGCAGGGGCTGTTGATGTTGTCAGGTAAGTGAGGTTTGAACTCTAAATTTCTGGCTTTCTGCTTGTTCACAGGAGGAAGGAAAAGGGTTTTTTTACTAATTAGCAATTCTCTAAGGGCCAAGATTCTTTGCATATACATTTCTGTATTTGCTTGGACAGCAGGTCTGCCTGATTTTCAGAGGAATCCTAGAATGCTATGGATTACTTTGAAATTTGTAGTTTACGTTGCCTAAAGGTTAAAAGTTGCTTCTTGGGAATATGGCCTTAAAGTGTGTCCAGTGAATAATGATTCCATTAGTGTTTTGCGTTTCATTAACTTCAAATAAAGACATATTTGTACTTCAGAAATATAAGGTGCCACAAATGCAGAATGTTTTTTGGAGGCACAATTAAAAGGCCTTTTAATCCATTCTTGCAAGCCTGTTAATGTCATGCTGGATGGGGAAATGGAGTTCTCATTTTGGAACCTGCATAGGAATGCAGGGATGTCAGTTTTCAAGGGTTTCCCCTCCTTACAGCTGAAATGGCAGGAAATCTCATTAAAGGTTTCAAAGGTAGCGGGACTTGATGTGTAACAAGGTCTGTTCTAAATACATTTTTAAACAGCTGTCATGTTCTAGATAATAATTTGTGTAAGAGTCTCTCCTGCTCTCCTCTGTCCCACTCAAGGTGTAGACAGCATTACTTTATTTCTTGGTAGGATAAGAAACTTAGACAGACATGCTGCACTTTCCTTGCTGAAGGATAACATCAGACTTCTAACTGGGCTGAGAAAAGGTGCTGGTCTGATCTGAGTATTGTTTCTCTTTCTGCACCTACATAATTTACCTGCTCTTTCTGACAGGCACTGGCAGGACCTGGGATATCTGATTATCTATATCACTGGCCGTCCAGATATGCAGAAACAGCGTGTGGTTTCATGGTTGTCTCAGCACAACTTCCCACAGGGGATGATCTTCTTCTCAGATGGACTTGTTCATGACCCACTGCGACAAAAGACCATTTTTCTCCGGAATCTCATGCAAGAGGTACTAGAAACCTATTTATAGCCTTAGAACCTCTTTCCAGTGAATGTCAGGCAGTAAAGTAAGAGATCTCCCTTCTTCCTGAACATAAATCTCACTGGCCACAACAAAGTCTTTTTGCCATTCCTCATTTATTCTCTCACTTTTTAAAGAGCGAGGAAGGCTGATAAAACATCCAAAGGGACCTCCTATCATGACAAATAAATAAATGAATTGGTTGTTCTTTCCTGTGTGCATAGCTGCAGTTCTTGTTGGCATGCAGGCAGATTTTGCTTTCTACAGTTTACAGAACGTGATTGTTAACAATGAACTCATGTGCTGCTTCATTGCAAATTAAGTGCCAGCCTTGTAGTTACAGGGTGTTCAAGAGTGTTCACTTTGGAAGTAATGTTTGTTTCAGTGCCACATCAAAATCTGTGCTGCGTACGGTTCCATGAAGGATATTTCTGTGTACAGTGTCTTGGCTCTGTCACCATCCCAGATCTACATAGTTGGACGACCCACAAAGAAATACCAGGCACAGTGTCAAGTAAGTAACTCTTGCTGCTCAGTCAGGAAGTCCAGAATACAGTGACATGCATGTGAATGCATGTGCAAACACACAGCCCCAGAACAGTGATAGTTTTTCAAAGGGCAGTTTGGGTTACAAGTGAGGCATTTTCTGGCAATGTGGATGGTAAAGAGAAACAAGTGGTCGCAGGTTGTATCTGCAAGTGCACGCATTGCATACTGCTGAATGACAAAATGGAGCAGATCACTAAAAAAAAAAAAATTGAGAGAAGTATTGGTACTCTGTTGGAGTCTAACTGGGATGCCAAAGATCAAAACTTAATTCCTGCATAGAGCTCATGGTCAATGCAGCAGTCATTTGTCACTCGCTTTCTTTCCTTCCTTTTTCAGTTCCTCAGTGAAGGTTATGCAGCCCACTTGGCCTCGCTGGAGTTCAGTCTCCATTCACGGCCCAAAAAGAACAACTCTCGGATGATCTTGAGAAAAGGCAGCTTTGGCCTCCACTCCCAACCCGAGTTTCTGCGCAAGAGGAACCACCTGCGCAGGACAATGTCTGTGCAGCAGCCTGACCCCCCCTCGCTGAACCCCAAGCCAGAGCGTGCCCAGAGCCAGCCTGAATCAGACAAAGATCACGACAGGCACTTGCCCTCCCTTGCTTGGGTTCGAGGTGGAGTTCACAAGTTTGAATCTGTTCCCTAGGAAGTTTGGGAATGTAGATCTTGGGTGCACCCCATTAAACTTGTAGGAATGCCTCAAAGGTAATATTTAGGCAGCTCCAAACTAAGAGATGTAGATGGGAACCTGTACCTTGGAGTCTTCCCTGATCTGAAATCTGCCTTCTTACACCAAGTGGGGAACTTGCAGTTTGTTCCTCTTGTCATGTTTATTGGGAGATTTTAAAACAATCTAAAACTACTGCAAGTGGTTACAACATCAAAGCAACAGGAAATATCTTCTGTTATTTTTTACAACAGATATAATATGTGCAATAAGAGAAAAAGCTAAAGCAGGCTGATTTTACTCAGAAGGGTCGTGGTATGAGCTAATTAGCTGCACCCAAACTAGTATAAATGGTAGGTCCCATAGGTTGCAGAAAAAGTTTGCACTTTAAATAGTTGTGTCTGTCTTATGTCACTTTTGGATAAAGTGACACACTTGCAAGGGAAACAGAGATGGGAACTACAATAACAGGTGGTCAGAATTTGTATAACAAGATGCTTTTTGGGTGCTTTAAGCCCAAGATTTCCTTTCAGCTTGCGGTGTTGGTCAACAGACCCCAACATGGGCACTCATGTTTGTGTGAGGTGCTGGACAAACAAATGAGAACTTCACTTATGAACCAAATTATGAAAACTTCACGTTAAAAATAAATGTGTCTGCCACAGTTTGAAGCAGTTAGTGTTGCTGTAAACAAAGTAAAGTGCAACTGTACAAAGATCACATTGTTTTGTGGAATGTGGTGACTGTGCAAAAATGTGTGGACTACTCAAGGAAGGAGATGGCTCTGACCATCTCAGTCCGAGAGTCAGATCTTGAGAGGGGTAACCTAAGGAAACCTCATGTTCTAAGAGATGTGCAAAGTTCAGAGCAATCACTTTTTTCATTATTCTAACTAGAGTCTTTACACTGGAGAAGAAAAAAGTAATGAGATAAATTGTTTACCTTCTCATGCTTTATAGCAACTGCTGTGTTAAGACAATCTGTAGCATTCAGAACTACAGCATTTGAGCTTCACAGAATGGACATGTCAAATTACAGGTGCCAAATAGACGTTTTTCTACTGATTTAAATTTCTCTCTGATCTCCCAATGGACTTGCTAGAAGTAAAATGTGTGACATTTTCCCTAAGTAGTAGTATTTCTGAAGTGTTGTAGTTAGTTTAACATAGTAGCAGTTTGCAGATTCTTCATGGAGACACTTCCACCGAGAGAAATTCGTCAAGACAACTTTCATGACTTGAACTGATGCATGTTTTAAAACCTGCAAAGAAGTTACAAGTGCATATAGAAAAACCTTTTTCTAAAAGGTAAAACCAGACTATTGGCACTGAGAAAGCTTGAAGTCAATTGGACATTTCTTTTTCAGGTTTGTTTGTGTTTTTAATTTCAGGGAATTGGGGTGGAGAGGGTGTTGTGCCTCCCCACCCCCCTTTCAGGTTTTGGTAGACCAGAAACAGTCTCTCAACAAGTTGGTTAATGATTTTGATAGCTGACAGTTAAACAAGAAATGCAATGGAAAACTGTTAAGACACTGAAGAAGTAAACCTAAGTCTATACTCCCTGTTAACCCTAAAGTTTCAGTGTGCTTTTGGAAGGCCATAGGAATTCAGCTTTTGCCTTAAAAGGCTGCAAAATAGCTTATAAATGGAGAGCTTTGATTTATATTATATTTTTAGACATTACCTGGCATGATTGTCAGTTACCTATTTCAAACTTCCTGAAATATCTCTGACACATCAGTGATTTTTTTTGTGTGTCCTTTAAGGGAATGCATTATAAAGATTTAGGAAAGATGTAAAGTTTGGTGGCTCACACTTACTTTGGGAGCAGGTGAATAGATTACAAGAGGCTGGGGTTTCATGCTGTTACCAAGTCAGGCAGCTACAAAAGCTAAAGGAAAGATAATTTGCAAATTATGTTGAAAGCAGTCTTCAGGTTTACAAATGCTTTATGAGTAGTATCACAGTTCTTTAACCCACAAAACTGGAGGAATTATTCTGTGCTCTGTCTTGGCCCACTGCATGTGTTAATCCTAATGACAGAGTCCATTTCTTCTCATGTGCTCTGCATGAGGAGGAGGTTGCACAGGTGCACCAGATCCATGTCCCCCAGTGAGTTCACTGTTACCAGCCTCCTGCTTCTTAGTTTTAAATAGGCATGGGAATACAAAGCTTGTAAGTGAGGAACTCACTAGGCAAAGTTTTAAGTTTGCTGAGGGGACCTAAAAGCAGCACTGACTGATCACAAAGTTCTTTTTAAGCACTGAGTGTTGTGTAGCAAGTCTGACAGTAATCACTGTTCCTGCTGCGAAGTTCAAAGCTACTGTTGCTTTAGCCATCTACCTCTGTCATCCAAGAGACTCCAAAATCTATTTCTTGTTTAAAGTTGTTGTAGTAGAAAGGTCGACTTCCTTTCAAAAGAGGGATCTGTGTGTAATTCTGTGACTGTGTTGAAGGAAATAGTGTCTGAGAAATCTCCTAGGTTATAAAGGGCTGTATTGTACTCCTTGAAGACATAATGTCATTTTGCAGAGCACCTTGTCATGAAAACTCTGATTTTGTGTATTTCTGTTAATGGCTGGGTCACCTTGTCACCTTTACAGTAGTCACTGTGCTGGCTTCCCTCAAGAATATTATGAGCTAATAGCAGTAAAACAAAGACATGCATGTGCATGTGATTTAGAGTGGAAACAATTTCAAAGTTTCTACATGTGGTATTGAAATCAAGGTGAAAATATTTTCCCTAACTTTTGTTTCCATACAGTATATCAGAACTTAAGCTGTATTTCCATAATTCCAGCACTGCTAATTGCTCATTGATAGAATGGTTTCTCTGCTGATCACACGCTCCAGCTGAGCACATCGGCCAAACAGCGATACAGGCATTAGTTTGGAGGTTAAGGCTTCCTGCTGATTAGGAACTGATCTTCTGAAACATCAGGTGCCAGATAATTGGGTTTGAAGGCACAAGCCAGTTGCCACTAAAATGGTAAAACAGCTTCTCTCAGAGCTGAGAGCATGAACAACATATGTGAGTTCAGACAGCCCACAACCAGGCTGGCAGTTCTACAGATACTCTGTGGCAATAGCTGGAGACTTCATGCATATCAAACAACTAGTTTTCCATGTTGTTTTTTTTCTTCCCAGCTATGCTTGGAGCAGTCACTTGGGTTTGCTTAATGAAGCACTAGTTTCATAGCATATTTTTTCTGTTTTCTCTTAAAACATTTTTTTGTGGTCAGAATTTGTTACAACCTTTGTCCACGTGAAACTTCACGCATTCAGCATGGGCATTCAGCTTGCAGCTGGGTTTGTTTTACTTGTGTTTTCATGGGAGATCAGTCCTTCTAAACAGGCTATTTGCTGAGGATAAGTTTGAGCCTACAGCCTTCCTATTCTCTGATTGCAAGTCCTCATTGCTTCAGTCTGTGTGTATTCGGCACTTAAACTGTATGGGCTATGAAAGTGTTAAAGCATACACAGAAGGGAAAGGGACAGAGACTAAGGTGGGTGCCCACAGAACACACAAGACTCATCAGTTGTTTCAGCACCTTTAGTGCCTCCGGTCTGATACAGAAAAGCACATTCTTTTAACCTGCTGAATGGAGGAAGCATAAATGGAGTTGTACAATACAAAACTGTTAGTCCAGCGGGTGCTAAGGCTGCAGTACAAAGGAAGCCTCCGTTGGAAGCATTTACTTCTTGTCTTGTTGATATGGATCCATTTTAAATTACTGTAAAAAATGGCTGTGATTAATAGCAGTGGTAGAGTTATCTGAGATATTGTGAAACACACCTTCACAACTGTGGTGTTTTGGTTTTGTCTGTGTGTATGTGTGTGTAGCTACTGAAAGATACTTAAGTTTTGGTTCTGCTGTCACAGCAAATTTGTAACCAATATACTTTAAAAAACCCACAAAACCACACCAACAATGGCTGTTTATTCAATTTCATTGTCTAGTTAGGTAAGTTTGGAAAAAGATATCACTGTATAGAGTGCAGACTATTCCACAGACCCACATGAATAGTGATGTTGGTCCAAATCTGCTTATTTTTGAGTAACTTTTTTGTTTGTTTTGATACATTAGTGCTCTTGGAATAGACTCTTGCTTGATCAAAGTATTCCTGTTTAGTTTTGTGGCATGGTTTATATCTATTCAGCACAAAATTTTGTTAGGTGTAAAAATGACACAGTATTGATAACTCTTGTTCACTGGGGTTCATGAGAGCTGTCATTTTGATTTGTTTACATTAAACTAGTCTTAATTTTTAGATTACTTCACCTGTTCCTCTAATACTGAGGGAAGTCACTTCTAAGCAGCTAAAACTTTCACTGGTTATGCAGAAGTAGAACTATCAGTAAACTAAAGAAAAAAAGACTATACACCTTAGTCTACACAGGACAATGCCCTAGGTATTTTTAGTTTTTACAACTTTTATGTGCAACATTTGTTACTGAACAAACAGGATTTCCCCCAAGACTTTTTTTCCCCCCTCTTAACATCTAAGTCACAGAAAGGTTAGTACATCATCATAGTACTAGATGATTGGAGCATGGGCACTTTTTTGCCTTAATAATAGAGAATAGATTTTGCACCCCAATTTCATAATTTTTCTGATTAGAGATTAACACGTGGGATCTGAACTTGAGATCTCTGCGTTGAATTGTTCATGTCAGGTGTGCAGGGGAAAAAGTGGTACTTTCCATCCTCATCTGGGGCTGATACAGGATAGAATTCCTATAAACACAAAACTTTCCAGCCTCTGGCCTCAGCTTCTCTAAGAGCAGTGATTCTCATGGTCCATGCTCACAGCTTCCCCATGAATTGTGGGTTTGTCAAGATAATTAAGACTTCTGTGCTGTTTAGTCACTCAAAGAAAGGTTCCTAAAGATGACCCTAATTTCAGACCCCCTCACAAAAAATGGAATAACAAATTTTTCTGGATGAAAAGTTTTGTTTTTCTGACATAAGAAATGGCCTGGAGCAGCTAGAATCCTGTGCCATGGACTCTGGAATTGAAGTCAGGTGTTGCCAATTCCTCTCATTTTAGTTCAAGCCCAACTTACAGGGATTGCTACAGTTTACCCTTTACTTGTATTTATCTCAATGAGCTACCTTTGAAACCAGATTGAATTTGGAAACAATCTGACAGTTCATTTGTAAGGATGTCCAGAACTTAAGAGGGGGAAGAGAGAGGCAGGTTTACTGTGACATGCTGGGAGGTGGTATGCCAGAGATTGCAACACTGAAACATGATTTCCAGATGGCAAGTTTGAAAGGTAAGGTATTTCCTGGATGACTGACTGGTGTACAGCCCAGAATGGCAGTCCTCTCACAGAACCCCAAGCCTTCTGCATAACTTATTTTTCTATTTGCGGGGGAGAGAAGGGGCAGTCCACTTACAACTGAATTCATACAAGGAAACTTGAAATTGTAGGTGTTCTTTCAGTCTGTAGTTTTATTAAGTGCATACTTTTAAATATTGTTTGTCAGTGAGAAGGTTCTATCTGGTGACAAATGTTTATATTTCTTATGGCTGCCTTGTAAAGATTCAAAAATGTACAATAATTAATTTCTTAATATGAAATAAGGAGTAAGATTTCTACAACTGCTATAGATTTTGATGTGAGCTGGTTTTTAAAATCTTATAACAGATTACTCACTTAAATAAAACCTTCCTTGCCTTTAAGCAAACAGTGTCACTGAGTTTTCTTTCCAGTGAATTGGGAAGTATTGGATCATCGTTGTAGGTATGTGAGTAGCTGGAAGAAACAGTATAAACAGAGGCTGTTTGATACATCTGTCTGATGTAATACTTAATTGGAGGTTGACTTGTCACAAAACTCCAACCCTTTCCAGAAGTCCCAGAAGGTGGCTCTGGAATGAGTCACCATCACTGTGAAAGCTTTAGAGTAGTTTCAGGACACGCAAAGAATGACTGTGAGATACTGTTCCATGTAGAAAGGTGGTTAAAACCCCCTAAAACCAGCACACAAAACACATACAAATACTACATCAGGAAATAACAATCTAAAGCTCTCCCATGGTCTGAAAGGCTGGAAGCTTTCAGGCAGGAAGGATGGGTTGTTACCATGTTTCCAGGTCTCATTAACTGTTTCATTATTTTGAAACAGTTTGGTTTGACAAGAAAAAAGAAACATTGTCAACAAGTTTTAAAATTAATACTTACACATAAATCAGGATTGAATTCTTGCCATATTTGTCTGATACCATTAATATTTCAGTAAAACTGGATCTATTGAGTTACATACAAATGTTAAAAATTATCAAGTAGAGCAACGTTTTCCAAATCAGTCTTTTGCTTGAACATTCATCTTATAGTGAATGTAATTGGAGAACCTGCACAAAGCTGCCAGCACAGAAACCAGCCCTTTGAGAAATCTTTGCTTTAGTTTGAAAGAGTAACTGTTGTTAAACTGACCAACCAAAAAAGACTTGTCAAATGAATGTTACTTTTTGTTTAGAAGCAAAATACAAGTATCAAATGCTAAGTCTACATCATCAAATAAAATACCTGCACTGTGATATTAGCTAATAAAAGTAGTTGTAAGAGGTTACATTAATTGTAGTAATAATTTCTGTGTATAACTAAAAGACAGATGTAGTACAGAAGCAATGTTTAACGCAACTGCCAAGATGCCATTTAAAGCAGCAGTAGGAAATTACAAAGTTGCTCTGATTTGTCTGGAACCAAACTATCTAAGATAGGATTAGTTAGGCTAATCTAATAGCAATCCTTAAGGCCATGAACTAAGAGTCCTAATGTGGCTCTTCTCCTGTGTGAGTGACTCCACAGAAGCCCATTGCCTTGGAATGGCAGTTGTGGTGAGAACTCAAAGAAGCCACTACTGTTAATAACTTCCAGCTAAACGTGATGCTTAACTTTTAGTTTGTTCATATATATAAAAAAATGCTAGGTTTTCAAAATAGTGGACCAAACTCTTTTGTATGTAAAGTAATTGTGCTAAAACTCCTGGCAATTGGATACCAGTCTAAACACTCCTCTTACCCAGGATTACCCTTCCTAAGTCTCTGTCCCTTGCTTTGGCCATTCCTAGTAGTCACTTTAACATCAGTTTCTAATTACTTACTGTCTGGTGAAAGCCACATTCAGGGTGGTTCCCTTATCTCAGCACTAGACAATACAATGTGGCTGGTACCATTTTAATTCTACTCTTCACTTGAAAAGAGAAAGCAAGGGAAGTCCTGAGCTGCTTTGTCAAGAAAGATTATAAAATGTAATGGCTTGTTCAGTGTATAGAGTGCACCCTTTCAGGTGCTACACAGACCTCTCATTTATGTATGCTCATAGACTAACAACAGTTACAGCCAGCTCCATCTAGGTACCAAGTGCTTGATGGAGTTTCTTTGCTTGCCTTCTGAGAGCTTGAGAAGGTTTCAGGGATCGACGTGCAGACTGGAAGTTTTGTGCCATTAGATAGTAATAGTTTGATATTGTTTGTCGCCTGCAGAAGAACAACAAGACTGCCATTAGCAGCATTAAGTCAGTAGGGTTAATCAACTGGTGGTCACACAAATTGCTGGAAAACAGATGGGAGCAAGGAAGAAGTCTGGTACCTGTAGACTTTCCACTGTGTAACAGGTCTAAAACACTAGCAAGAAGTATTTTTTTATATTTGGTGAGCATAAATGGCAGTACACAAATTAAGTACTGCAGTGCTTTAACTAGCAACAGGAACGTTTCTTGAGATATAATCTAATTCATTAAAATGGAAAACATTAGAAAAATACATGGATCACTGTCATTTGATATCAAGGTTTGTTTCCTCATGGAAAAGTTGAAAAGGGAGCTCTAACACTAAGTCATGGTTAGATACCTCCAATGCAGTTCATTTCACAGCTGACACAGTAGGCAACCTACAAACCAACCAGTGACAGAGCACACTGGATGCATCTACACGTGCAGGACAACTGGACCCAATTACTTAATGGCAGCACTACACAGCACTGTTCCAAGTCAAGCATTTGTAACTGCTCTTCTGTTTTCCTGAAGAGTCACAGAAACGGTGTCTTACACCTATCTTTGTTGCTAAAATAGGACACAGTATTCAGGATGTAACTTTTCCTTTCACAACAGGAACACTTCCAACATAATGGGTGAAGATACCAATGTCACAATACAGCTCTCATTGAAGGTAATAGAGGCATTTACCAGGTAATGGTCCAATGAATTGACACTAAAAGTGCTGTTTAAAAACTGACAACAAATACTTCCTGTTCCCATCCGTTTGGGTGCAGTTGCTGTGTTTAAAAGCGCCACCAATATACCAGAACTGTTACTGGGATAGCATGGTCTTAACTGCTATGAAAATGCAAAGGATGAAAAAGAAAGGCTGTAAAATCAGACAGCTCAGGATAATAGTTTGTTCTGTCATGCGTTGTAATCTTCATTAGTAATCAGTGAGAACTCAGCTGAAGTGACAAAAACATTAGTACCAGTAGTTTTCTGGTCTGGGGTGAGAAAAGCTGTTGTTTGCATAGAAGCCCAGCTTATGGATCACTGTGAACCCACGAGGATTCAACCACGAGGATTCAAAAATCCACAGTTTAGCTGTGAAGTTTTACAACTGCACGATGATCTGCTGCAGCCAAGACAGCCCCAGTGAACAGCAGCAAAGAGAACCCTGTGGTTCCACTGCTTTGAAGCATCATGGGGCAATAAGCTTTTTTCCTCCAAGCAGCAGGTTTTCTCCCCACAGATGCATGCAGGTACAGACAGGGTAAGTGAACAACTACTTTACCTGGTTGCTACTATCTTCAGTTACGAATGAGAGAAACTGTCATATCACTAACAGATGGGAGAATATTAGGAGTGAGATTTAGTGAACTTTCAATGGATATGGTAAAATTCACTTGATACAAGATTTAACCTATACTTTAACTAGACATGGTCCCACTGGTAAAAATTGAATTTTTGGAATTATGTAGTACTTTAAGCCCTAACCTCTTTGTAGGTAAAAGTACTCAATGCTAAGCCCTCTCCAGAGAATTTGAGGTGCTTGATATTTAGTTACTGACGCTTGACATCAAGTGTTCTAAAAGAAGAGGTTTAGGGAATCGCCCTGTGACAAGACCTCTGACCTTTAGTTTTTACTCAATGTCTAATTCAGAACGAAATAACTTTCAAAAATACAGCAGCCTCCCATCTCATGGATTAACCAAGGTGTTTTATAAGAGGCTTCTGCATCCAAGTCCCATGGACTGGTTGTTAACATACTGCTACCCAATACAAGGATTTTTTTTAAAATAAAAAATGTGTAGACATCAATAACTGTGTCAGTGCACTGGAATTTGCCCACCTCCTTTCCCAGCCTGGATTGGCACCTCTTTTAGACAGAGGCAGGCACCTCTTTTAGACTATTCTCACAACAGGTCAAACATAGACTGTTGCTATGAAAAACCTGATTTCCTCAGCAAGATACCTGAAGACATGGAGAGGATTTGACAAGTTTTCAAAGGTGCAAATCCAACTGCAGATTTAATCTGCCCAGATATGTTGAAGAAAGAAATTATGTACTGCATTACACCTGAGAAAGTTCTACAACGATTACTTATCCTGAGTTACAGGAACCACTTGTCCAAGTAGGAGGTAACCTGTGCCAAAAGCTGAGGGACAGTTAGCAGTATTTACCTCTCCTCTTTCACAATGGCATCATCAAATGCCTGGGAGATACGCTTCAACTGGCAAATCCCTGAGGAGACCAGTTCCAACTCGCAGTCAAACTCTCTGCAAACAGAATTGTCATTACTAAAACTAAAGATCAAACAGGACAGATGAACTAGGTGACACTACTCAAGCCTCTGTCCCTGCAGTACCACCCTTGTTGCTACCTCCAGACTTTACCCAAAGAAGCTTAGGGCTGTGGTAGTCATGCTCTTACTTCCACTGGCCAACTGCTTCGCATTTCCATTCACCGCCCAGACAGCTCTCTTCCAATTCAGGTGCAGGATTCAGATTCAAGAGGCTTGGATTCAGCTTCTAGCTTGGACTTTTCTTGTGAATTTGACCAAAAGAAAAAGCTATGCATGCATTACAAAGGATTTCCCTCACTCACAACCCTTGATCTAATTTGTGTTAAATCTTTGAGGCAGGAATCACTCCACACTCTGTTAAAGAGCTCAGTACAAGCAGAGCTATTCCTGGTATCTTTGCAATACAAGTAACAATCACAGTAATCAAAAAAACAAAAAAGGTTGACAAAGCATATGACTTACATCTTTCTGGCAGGAGCAGGTGATGAATAAGGGCTCTTCAGTGCTGCTGCTCTTCTTGATCTCCGGAGAGAGAGAGCATTTTTACCAAGCCAAGATGACAAATCCCTCCATTCTCTATGCCTTGACACCCTTGCTGGCCCAAGCAAGGCCCTTTTGCTGGATGTTGGGGTGCTTTTGGAACTGGCTGTTGGAGTAACAGTCCTATAGCAAGGAGTTTGAGGGGTAGCACTTTTTTTCTTGGTCGAACTGGTTGCACAACTTCTGGTGTTGGATTTGGCTGGAAAGGTCCCCATTGAGCGTCCTGGGCTTTGGCAAGACTTCTGTATTTTCTGAAAGAAGCATTAGACATGTTAGGCTGAATGAACTCAACCAGCCTAGAGTTTAGGACCAGAAAGACAAGCAACATTTGAGCTGAATTCCTAACTTCCATTCCCACATCAGGTTTTCTCAGCCCTCTGTACCCATTGCATTGGAGTCATTTGCTTCCCCAAACCTTGGCACTTGTCTAGGACTTCAGAGCAGGTGTTGGAATGGAGCTCCTCCTGTGCTGGAACAAGCCAGGCTCCCTAATATGTAACTCAGGTGTTTAAAAATCCGAGCTCTCCCAGAAAGGGAAATGCAAGCTTGAATCTGCTACCCTGCAGAGTGTTTT
The DNA here is from genome assembly GCA_013396695.1 of Sakesphorus luctuosus. Classification (NCBI taxonomy): domain Eukaryota; kingdom Metazoa; phylum Chordata; class Aves; order Passeriformes; family Thamnophilidae; genus Sakesphorus; species Sakesphorus luctuosus. Next base: position 677,799 of record VWZD01009947.1, read on the forward strand.
GTCAGTCTGAATTTAGATTGACTATAATGAAGAACACACTAATAAATAGTATGGCTACAGGAGAGTAAGCAAGAAAAAGTCCAAAGTGCTACACATTTCTCAGAAACAATTCTTTGCAAGCAATGGCAATCTCTACCCAATTTCCTCTTTGTGAAGGCTGCTCTGATGAAATACAGTACAGGAAAAGCATTTATTTCATAAAAAATAATATTTTCACCTTCCTCCATGTTCTGCCAGATGTATAATTTGCCTGTCTATACTTTAGAAGAAGATATTAAAGATTTTTTAAGGTAATAGCTATGAGACAACCATTAAGGTGTGCAAGTGTGTGGGAATGGACTCTCTGCAATCCAGCACTCTGTACAGAGTTCAAAAATCTTAGTACTGAATTTGAAGCAAAAGCTAAACTCTATCCACCTTCCAGCTCCACTGCAAAAGCAAAGTACCTGGGACACTGTTCCAAAAGCATTTTTTGCTGTTCTCTTAATAGTCTGAAGAGTTTGGCATCTCTGTCTTGCTTCCAGGCCTTCCTTAGCTGGGGTTTTATGACAATTCATCTCCACTCTCTTTAACGGTGCCCGTTTCCTTAGAGACATGCGGATGGTATTGAGAGAACTCAGAGCAGCCCTTCTCTTGAATTTGTCAGGCACGGGGCTCTCATTCTCATCCAAGTCAGACAGGAGTTGGTGTTTCTGCCAGGCAATTGTTGCTTTGACATTTTGGAGCACAGATGCCATCTTGTTCCAATTCCTCGTCAACCTTATTTCTAAAATAACCAAAATGAGAGCAAGGCTTAGACAGAGCAAGGTACAAAGCAGTGTAAAACCAGAGAAAAGGAAACTGTTATTCAAAATATTTGATTGCACTTGCCTAAAACAAGAAAACCAGAGCTGGGTAGACTTTTACTATCAATTCTTTAGCATTGATTTCTACAGCTATTTAAGTTTGTGCAAGTCCACAAAGAAGCCTTATACTGCATTTCAACTGCAAGACTCAAGTTTGTGAGGTGGAATGCTCTGTAAGTGCAACTTTTTTTTGTTTGTGTTTCAGACTAAGATCTGGTATCCCAAATGTTTGCCTTTTTAAATCAAAATAACTTTCCACTACCAGACAAGTTTGCACAGCTGCTATTGTATCCCAGCTGACTTGCTCACAGAAGGCTCAGTTATGATTGTGGATACGCAAGTCCTGAGACAAACAGAATTTTTACTGGCAGAAGACTTCATTGAGAAGGGCTAAAATGCTAGTTATCTATATGACACATGACAATTTAAACATATACACATATCTATTTTAAATTCTTCATTTTCACTTGCTATTAAGCTAGGATACCACTAGTGATTTACTTCTAAAAAGCAAGTGAAATGCAGATGTAGTTTAGCAATCTGAATTGAGAGTGAATTGTTATCAATACTTCATTGCAGGTTACTGTTAAAGAGCTAGGAGGTCTCTACCATCATTATATCTCCTATATGTGATCTGCTCAGTTACCACCATCTCTCACAAGCGTCCTTATTCTTGCCAAAAAGCAGCAAGGCATACTGAAATCTTGCAATCCTGAAGGCGTTTGGGATAGTAACACCTTTGATTCATTCCCGCACGTGGCAACCAGGAAAGGCTACTGATCAGGACACCACTAGCTCACAGCCGATCCAGGTGCCTCTGCATCACCTGCCAATTGCTGCTGATTAATTTATGCCGGCAAACACGATTAAGGTGAAACGCTCCAGAGTTACAGTGATGTGTTACCGGACGGGCACCGCACAGGATATGGCAGGGCAGGGCTGGGCTGATCCCTCGGGCCAGGCGG
>VWZD01009947.1:680615-692758 GCA_013396695.1 Sakesphorus luctuosus
CCAGCGGGAGCCGCGGCAGAGCAGTGGGATAACGAGGCACGGCGGCGCTCACGGTGCGCGCCGGGGGCGGCCGCAACACGTGCGAAATGCGGAGCACACCGGGTGGGGAAACGTGGGCCGCGACGGCAGCTACTCGGGGCTGTACTCACCTGGTGCGTGCAGGGGACCGGGACCGGGGTCAGACCGGGATCGGAACCAGACCAGATCGGGACTGACACGCCGTTCTCACATAGGACCCGCCTCGCGCGCCGCCGCCGCGTTTGAACGGCGCCCCGCCTCCTGCGGCCCCTCCGATTGGCTGCTTCGCCGCCGCTGCAGCCTTCCATTGGCTGCGGTCCGCGCTCGCGCAGCGGCCGTTACGGGTCCCGGCGCGCGCACCCGCCGCCGGCGGGGGTGGGACAGGGACAGGGACAGGGACAGGGACAGGGACAGGGACAGGGACAGGGACAGGGACAGGGAGCGGGCCCCGTGTCCGAGCTGCGGGTAATTCATCGTCAGTCCCAGTTTTGGAAGGTTTTTGTTTGTTTGCTGCCCGTCAGAGCACAAGGGCTGAACACCCTGCTCGAACCGAGGGATGGAGTAGCTTAATGTTGCTTGTTATGCTGAACGGAGATTGTGCCTTAATCCAAGGCAGGGCGAGAACCCCAGGAGGTTGTGAAAAGCCCTCTGTGCCGGTTGTGCACTGACAGTCCTTTCAAATGTGTACCGCCTGGAGAACTGGGTGCTTTTAGACATCAGGCACAGGCCACAAACCATGAGGAGTTAATTACAGCTGATGCTGAGCAAAGGTTTCTTAGAGTTTGTGGCTGCTCTACCAGGTGTTGATACCATTTAACTGACTGAAGGCAAAAAAGTTAAAATATGTGTCCTGTGCTTGGATTATCATTGTTCTTCATACATTGTTTTTCTCTTTTGATTTAGGTTAGAGTGTAGTTCAGACCCAAGAGCTGGTTTGACCCTGACAGCTAGAGTACAGAGGCAAAGGAAGGGTTGTTGGGTTTGATAGTGAAGAAACAAAGCTTTCTTTCATTTGCTTAGAAGCCTGTTATGCTGGGATTGGCAAGAAATCTAACCACAGCTTTCTGCATCTAGGTTTGACTCAACACTCAGAAGAGAAGTAGAAAAAACTGTCCTCCCAATGGAAGGCAACACTGAACCTGAGCAAAACTCCTGGGCCCATCTACCTGATGTCTGTCTGAGGCATGTCTTCCATTGGTTAAATGACAGGGACAGGGCTCGGGCTGCCTTGGTGTGTAAAAAATGGAGTTGTGCCATGTACTCTGGAACCATCTGGAGATGCAGAACCATCACGGTCTGTGTTGACCCATCAAGGGCACGTACGATGGAGTTTCAAACTGCACTGTGGTATACCAAGAAATTTGGCAAGTATTTGAAGCACCTTGAGATCAAGTTATTGAATCCTTGCATTACTCCCTATACCAAAAAATTTCAAGTGACTATGAAAAGTCTTCTTTCACACCTGGGTAAATGTAAGAGTCACCTAAAATCCCTGAGCATCAAGTACCTAGAATTAGATGGCTTGGTCTGGAAAAATGTGGTCAGGGCTGAGTTTCTCAAGAACTTAGCTACCTTCCTGAAAAGAGTGAGCAAACAGCTTGATTATCTCAACTTAAAAGGAGCAAGAATAACTTTGGAAGAAGGCTGTGAGCTTCTGAATTCTCTGAGCAGTTTGACAAATAGAAGCTTTATATCTGAAATTAATATTGAGGATTTCTTCACTCTGAACCTTTCTGTCTACAGCAGTGCCTTGTTCCTACAAACTATGTCCAAGTTCCACAGACTGACCATCCTGACTTTCAACTATAACTGTGTCTCTGATGAACTGCTGGACATCCTGCGGGAGCACAGCTCTCATTCCCTGTGCACCTTGAATATCAAGTGTCATATCGATGACCCTCATAGGCAAGTGGTCTCAGGAATGTCATGGGCAAACTTGGTCAAGAAAGCCCCAAAACTGAACGTGAACTTCTTCTTTGAAAGAGTCATGGAGCATGAGCAGCTAGCCAGGATCCTGCTAGCGGAGATCCCAGTTAGGAGCATCAGCCTCCGGAGCTGCTATTTCAATGATCCAAACTGGACAATCAGACCTATCCTCACCAACCTTCTCCCAGCCTACTGGGATGGTCTGCAGGTAAGGGAAACAACAGTAACATCTTACTGTAGTATCACAAAGCTACACACAGTCATCATTTAGGCCTTCTGCATAACAGCAGTCAGCAATAGAAATTCCTGACTGCTTCAGTTTCGTCTTCAGAGGGGAGTTTTCATAAATGAGTCATTCCAGTGTTCCAGCTGTAGTGTAGTTCATGACATCATCCTCATCCAGTTATAATCCCCATTATGCTATCAGGCTGCTCCATTTTGGCAACACACGAGTGTCCTCCAGCACATATAAATTAACTACTTTGGTGTCACTGGGGATGTACCACCAAAGGTGTGCAACAGCTGCCCCATGGAAATGAACACACCTGGTGGCCTTACACCTAATGGCTGCTGACAGCTTTCTTTAAGGCCTGTAGCACTGCAGTTTCCAATGAACACCAGAGATCCATAAAGCTTTTTAGAAGCTGTCTTTGGCTCTACTCACATACCTAGGATAATTTCCAATATGGCAAATAAGATCATGGCATGACTGTGGTGTAGGATCTTCTAATGAATTCACAAGGCATCACTCCATCTTAACAGAAGAGTGAAGATTCCTGTAGCACATATACTGTTGGCATAATGCAAAACAGATTCTCTGCTAAAGTCAAGGTACAAATTTGATCTGCTAACACTTTTGTTGGTTAAATTGGAAAACTTTGCTGAATTCTAGTTACTGCACTCACAAGCTTTGTTCAGTAGTACTAACAGTATTCATTTTTTTTTTCAAGAAATTAACACTTGAATTAAACAATGACCTTGAGATGCTGGACAATGAGCTGCTACAGCTTATCTTATCATGCAAGAGGTTGTTTTTTCTGAAAGTCTGGGCATTTCTAAGTATCAGCTTTATGGAGAGGCTGCTACAAAGCCGTGCAGAAAGGAAATGCATTTTGACTACCATAAAGGTAAGACTTTGTGCTTCAAAACTCCCATTCCCTTCCTCTCCAGTACCCAGAGAAGGTCCTCATGCTCAGACAAAGGTCACTTACAGAAATGTTAATGTAACTCCCTTCCCTATGCTATGTTTTAGCATTACAACAAACCTGGGAAGCACTCACAGAAATGGGACTTTCCAACCTACTTAGCCACATACAGATACTATAGAAGTTAATATGAAGTCCCAACAATTCCACAAGTCCTTTCTGGACTGGTGTTCCCTCTGTCACCTATAGTTCAAGCTCCCCTCCCACTTCTAGGGATTCTCAGTCACCTCTCAGGCTCAGTGCTAGGTCTGTGCTTAAACTGAGGCAGGTGGGTTGAATCCAACTAAACTGCAAAAAATATAAACACATCTCACTCTTTAGGGATCCTGTGCTGAACTGGGGCCAGGCCACAACTACAGCTGGTGTAAACCATGCTGACATGCTACTTTGTGTGCCTCATTCTGGATCCAGCACATCCTCACTGATTGATGCACATCCCAGGGATGCATCAGTTCTGGGGGTAAAAGGAATCTTGCTCTTCTGTGTGAGTCAGCACAAAGTCCCTGTGTGGGACAACCACAAACCCACAGCTAAGACACAAAGAGTAAATTTATTTTTCTTCCCTCACTAACCAAAGAATCGCCAAAGCAACCCCAGGCAGAGGCTCACAAGGGGAGACACTGGCATGGTTAAACTCAGCCCCTGCCAGAGGTCACTGGCTGCTGTTCACACTGGGTTATCAAGGGCTACTCCCAGCTGCAATTACAATCCATTACAAGCCATTTACCAGCCTCCTCACCAGTCTTTTTCCACGTTTTAATCCATTCCTCCCAACACCTCCCAAAAATTCTTTGGCAGATGATGTTTTCAGTCAGTTTGGAGTGAGAAGAGAGTAAATGCTCCAGATTCTACTCAAACACAAGGAATTTAGCTTCTTTACATTCCTTATTACTCACAGAGGCTTGTTGTTACGAGCTTTAATGGGCTGAGCTGCACATTATCTGTGAATGGTGACTGCTGTTTGTGCATACAGGTCAAGATTTACACAGCCCAAGATGACAGCACTGAGGAGGAGCGGCTGTTGGCTGATATTTACAGAAGGTTCAAATACCTGATTGACTCAGAACTTAATTATTTTGTCATCATCATCCCAATGGCGTAAACAACAAGGAGAGAAGAACACCCAGTGCCATTTGCAGTAGCGGATCCTTTGGAGGGCTTTAGGACAGGATTTGAATCTTGACAGCAGTGCCTCTGAAAAGGAGATACCATTACAGCAAGAGAGAGGCAAGGCACAATTTTATACTCCATGCATTAAAATGTTGGACTGGGGAACTGGTCATCTGCATCTCCAGCATCATTTATTCTTGCCCTTCTTTGCTTTTCATCGCCAGAACCAAAGGAAGCAGTGAGCCCTTTTTCACCTTCACAGGCATCTCTGGTAAAAACATGCCTTACTCTTTTCCAGCACTTCTCACTGTAGAGCTTCAAACACTTTACCATTGAAGCATCTCATTGTTTCCATTTTATGAACAGAGAAACTTGAGATAGGAGGTGAGGAAGTGATTGGCCCAAAGTCAGCTTTGACTTCAGCTTGATTCAGATCAGTGAGATGCACTATCCAGTATCAGCAGTCCCTACCTCCTGTTAAGTTTGATGATAAGAACAAAACATACCATGGCTAGCCCTGAGAGTCACCCCTCCCACTTGTCCAGCTTTCCAACAAGTGTTTTATGAGGGGACTCCTGCTCTAGACCCACCTTTTGTCACCTTCCAATGGCAAAAGATACCATTGGTTACACACCAGAGAAATAATACGAAAGAAGGTGCATTTCTTATTATTCTGGAATTTTATTGCCAAGCAAAAGATTTCATCAGACTTTTTAGAGCATAGATAGCTGGAAGTACTAGGTCTGTGTTAATTACCTTGCACAACTACAACCAGGACAGCATTGAGCCAAACCGATAAATTTGGAAGTTTTTACACAAAATTTCAGCAGGAGCTGGTTCTTTGGAGCAACTTCAGAAGTTGTTTATATAAACAGACTCTCTCATTTGCATGCACAGCACTTCATCAATATACAGTGTATTCTCCTTGACCTTAATCTCTTCCTCCAAGGAAAGCTGTCGGCGGCTCAGACCTTTCAGCTCTCTCTCAGCCTGTGCCAGTGCCTCCTGTAATCTAATAGGGAAAATACAGCCAAGCATTAGTTGAAAACACACAGATGGTTTTTCTTCTCATATGGGTTAAGAATTCTGAGTGAGAAAAAGAAAGATGGAAAGGGATTTACAGAGTCAATACCCATGCAGCTTCCCTTAAAGTGTCCTGCCATTAAGAGAAAAGAAATTCCCAGCCTTTCGGGGAGAATAGCTGGAACCCATTGTTACTCTGATGCATTAAATTAACCCAGTAATCTGTACCACAGGTTTTCCTCTTTCATCATTTCCACTTGCCTTTGAATATTTTTGATGATCTCTTGAACTTCACACATCAGGCTGCACTGCACTCTGTCATAACACAGTTCCACATTGGGGCGATGGTTTCTCGCTTCCAGGCGGCTTTGAGCCACTTTAGCAGGTCCTTCTTTATCAGCAATTGCTTTCTTTAAGGCTGCAATGTTCTTCTCCTGGGAGGCAGTCTCATCCATCACCTTAAAAAATCCAACAGAAGGAAGTGCTGCACTCTGTCTCTTACAACACATGAAATCATCATCATCTTTAATACTTATACCAAACCCAGTAACATTCATTATGCTGTTATTTCATAAAAGGATATTTTGCAAAGGTCAGCCAGGATTCTGATTCCTTCACTGGAAATCAGATGACACTGTTCTGAGTGAACTCAGAAATTTATACTCAGCACCTAATTTTTAATATTAACACTCAGTTGTCCTGTGTCAAATTTTGAGCACATTTACCCTGATTTTATCAGTTATCAGGCTCTTATATAACAGTCCTGAAAATTCTATAGGAGCCCCAGGTAACTAAAAATCACAAGGGAATTCCTGACTTTACTGATGTCTATAGCAAGACTTAGATTGAATGACCGATTCCTAAAATTCATCTCTGTGGTGGTGCAGAGGTGAGAAAATAGAATCTACAATGACTTTTATGGAGGAGGGCGAAGGAAAAAAAAAAGAGGGAAATGTGGCAAATCAGTGCAAGCCACTGGATTAAGAAAACCAGTAGATAACCCAATCTCAGTGTTTTTACTTTTTCACTGACTGTCCCCTAAGACTTACCATTCCAAGAAGTGTCTCTAGCTTGTCCTTGGCATCCTTGACTTCCTTCACCCTGTTTCTGAAAGCAATATCCACCACCTCACGTTGCCTGCGCATGTCATTTGCTGTCTGTGACAGGATGCCATCAATAAGTGCCCTCAGTGCTAAAGAATTGTTTCTCTGCTTGTCAGCCTTCTCAACATTTATGTTTGAGAAATCTATCCAGTCTTTAGGGGTAACAAAACTGAAAGAGATTAAAAATTAAAGGTTACCCACTGGCAGCCTCTACGACTTCATAAATCTGTAATTACAGCACGAAACCAAGAACAAAGCAGTGCTATTAAATGCAGATCCCAGTGAGTGCCAGTTGTGCTGGGAATTCTACAGATACAAAATAAAAACTCCCCCTATCAGAAACATTTCATAATGAATGAGAGTAGGATGAAAACAAATTTGCTAAAGTCATAGAGAAACTTTGTTTTAAATTTCCTTTCCCCTGATGAAGGATTAAGTTATTGTGAGGGGAAACACAGATAATAACCAATATTTCTTAGAACACCTTTCATTAGCATGGCTGTTACTGCTAATAGCAGGTGCTATTCACACAACACAGTCACTTATTCTCTCACACAGTGCACCTACAAGACACAGTACCTGGCTCGAGCAACAGTTGGGAAGCCCAGCCCCAACTGTATCCCCAGAATTAAAGGGTCATCCTTGTGCAGCTGTGGCTTGCAGGCAACTGTTTGGAAAGTTCCTCAGAGGGTTTGTTCCTTATTGGGTGGATATATAAAGGTGCAATGGTCATTTGCATATAGCAGCCAACACCATTGGTGTGGTCTGAGCTATACAACCTGTTGTTGATGCATGTTAATGTGCCAGCAGCAAGAGATGTCAGTCTGTTGGTGTTCCAAATTTGCCAGTTTTTGCAGAGGCAGACTCTGGGAGATTTTCTCACACACTGCTTTCTTAGTATGGCTCCTTTTTTCAACCTCTCTTTTTCTGTGGTAGCTATTTCTCCATCTAAACCATTGACATTAACTAACCCATGCAGAAAGGGCACATTTGACAGGTTAATGACTTGAGTCAGAAACTCACTCCACCCCTCATGTGTCCCAGTCCAGCACTCTCCCCACTAGGACCCCCTGGAAGAGGAAAGGAAGTTAGATTAGCAAATCTGATTTGAGTTTAAGCATTGTGTGAAATTCTTCCTGAGGTAACTGAGCCTCAAAAACTTCTAGTAAACTGCAGTTCACTGGCAGCGTAATTAGTGTGGCTTATTTCACAGACATATTACACAGACACAAAAGTGATGGACAGAAGGATAAAAAATAATAACAGATAAATGGTGGACAGATAAAGTCTATTTACACAAAATTAATCTTGCTAGTACTGGAACAGCTCATATTATCTGTATGATTGTATATTTGTTGAACTAAAGAACTACTTACTTTCCATCTGCTTTCACTCCTATGTCAGAATACATGAAGTCAGGAGTGTCGTTTGTCAGGCGAGCACAGTAATCATCAATCGTCAGAGCTGTGAACTTGTCCTTCAGATCCATTTCTAGGTTGTATTTTGCTGTACGGTTTTGTCTAGGAGGAGAAACAACCAGACTGTAAGCCAAAGTGGGGGCACTTGTGAGTCCTTAACATGCATCCAGACATGCATGAGGTAATTCAAATGCTGTTATGGAAACCTGCATGGATGAACTGTTAATTGGGGAGTCCCAAAACCTTCGTCCCTATAAACTGATGGTACAATTCTCATTGGAATGAAAGGCACAGGAATGGATCATGAAAAGACCAAGGATCATGTGCAAGTACTTGGAGTTCTAACAAACAGAACCTCTCACCATTACTGATTGAGTGGTATGGATTAGGACTGACCTCCTGCAACTGCTTAGCATTGAAGGTAACTTTGGACCTGTGCTCAGCCTGACCCTACAACTTCTCAGGATTACGACTGTCTTACTTCTCAGATAATCAGTGTTCTGTTATGCTCTTTGTCTCTGCACCTGATTTGCTCATTGGTTTGTTCCAATGTCTGTCCCAGCAAAGCAATAATCCCCTGGAGAAGTTCAGTTTCCTTCTCCAATTCCCGTTCCACTTCATCATGCACCAAGTCAATCCCAACTCGCCTCTGCCTAAATGAAAAGAGAAAGAGCCATCAGTCACACTGCTCTAATGCCTGCAGCTAACAGAGATGAAACGCAGCTTTACAAATCAAAGGTTTTCCCATGCCACATGCCATGTCTTTATGGCTTTGATTCCCCAGAGTTTCAACACCTAAATCAGGCTGTGACTTCACTGCAAAGAAAGACAGACCCTTAGTTTGCAGCCTTTTTTTATTACTGTCAAGGGTTCATTACCTACATTTTTTTTCTCTCCTTGAATACTATTCTTCTTAATCATCTTACCTGTACAGGAGACACTTTTGGGCAATGACAAGTGGCTCTTTGCAGCTCTCCAAAGCTCTCTCCAGCCTAATCTTGAAAGCCAACAGTACCTCTATCTCATGGACAATTTGTTCTAGCTTGTTATCTAGTTCTTGCTTCCAGAATTTTATTTCTTCCCGTCTCTGTTCTGCAGAATCAAAATTGCAAACATATTAATAAGCCCATCTTATATGCCAGAGGACTGTAGCTCAGATCTTAGATATGCTTAAAAATAGACTTACTCCACAGTGGAGTGCATACAGTGCTGTGGGTTGATGTGTGGAAACAGTTTTTGCAACCCTGTATTTGGTAAGAACAGCTTTCTGTGCATTTTGTTACATAGAATATGCCTCAAAATATTTTTTAAAATATTTTTCATTTTTCCATGGAATCAGTGAGCATGGCATTGACATGTATTCTTATACATTATCAGCTAATATTCTAAGTCCATCTTAAATATAATAGCTCAAATAGCACATCTTGGCCCTTGCAGAACACATGGGATTTACCTATTTTCTTGTTGACATCACTTTGGGTTTTCTGAGTTGTCTTTTCTATTTCATCCACCAGCCTCCAGCTCTCAGCTATCACGCACTCTGACCTGGATTTCTGAGACTCTGTACTGACACGCTGCATCATGTTTGCAGTAGCCCATTCTGAGGGATGAACCTTAGATGGATCTTGCAACAGTCTGGACATTGTTATTTGGAAAGTTTCTGAATATAATGCAGGTCAGTTCTTGGAATATGGAACCTGAAAATAGCAATAAAATTATATTTGGCTGCAGTAGCAAGAAGAAGAGAAAACAGGTCCATGCAGGCTGAGAAATATTCTTGCTCCTTTTACCTTCAAAATTACACAGATATGAAAAGAATTGATTTCTTGCTCAAGGCTCCCCAAGGCTTTGCTGATTTATAGGGAAGAGAGTCTGGAGTGGGAGAATGAAGAAACGGAAGAATTTGTGCATGGAAGCTAGGAGGAGAGAAGTGGAACTGAGAGGAAAAATGGACTGTCTGCAATAGGATGGCAAAGGGATAGGAGACCTGTAAAAGAGGATGGAATTACTAAACGAGCAATCACAGAAAACAGAAAAAAACAAACAAATATGAAAGATAAAGCCCAGAAAAGGCTAAAGCAGAACAAAGGATACTGGGAACACTTGTTTAATGTAGGGTGAAACCAATGCCCTGAATTTATGCAAAGCAGTTTGATTACCAGTTTTCCTACTCTTTTCACTGTGCTCACCCAGCGTTCCTGGGGCAGCCTCTCATCCCAAATGCACAGAGAGAGCTCAGCAACACACAGCTTTGCACAGGTACCCTTCAAACAACCCCCTTCTCCCTCACACACCTCTCGACTGATTCTGCTCCCAAATCCAAACCCTGTCCAAGTGCCACGTCCTCAGTTCCCCTTCACTAGGTGGGGTCTTGCAGCCTCAATCTCTTCAGCAGCAGCCCATTTTCTTTTTAAACATGTGACTAAATATTGCAGGAGGTTGCTCGACCAGCACAGAAGGTAAACAAACGCTGCTGTGGGAACAGCACATGAGAGGTGTGTTAAATGTCCAGCCATCTAAAATGTCAGTCATAAAATGTCCTTAGCAGTGTGCTCCATCTTTGTGGCAACTATATACTGGGAGCCAGACAGAAGAGATGAAGGAGGTTTTAAAGAGCATCACACCAGAGGGTACAGTTCTGTCCCCTCCGTGTAGCTCTGCTGCAGTTTACATCAGAGCAGAGTTTCTCACAAGGTTCAAAGAGATCCCACAATGCTCAAGAAGTGGCACTGGTCAACAGAAGCTGAGCTGGTCCAAGACAGAAAAGCGGGAAGCAACTTCAATTGTTGGCTGCAAAACCAGTGCAGTGACAGCTGGAAAGCTGCTAACTATCTTCCTTTTACTTCAAACAGTGATTATTAAAACTGTTAACTCTTGTGCCTTTCATGCCAGCTGACATGTCAATAGGAATCTGCATGTACTCCAGGGGCTAAAAGGGGTTTCAGCTGAAGAAACACTGTCTTACAGAAAAATGCAGGTATTTCAGAGTTAGTCAAAGAAAAATACAGGCTTCAGAAGACAGAGTTAACATTAGAACTGAAGTCAGTAGCCTGAGAGGAGAAGGACTTAAAGATTCAAGAAGCAGCAGAGAATGGGGTGCAAGGTTAATAAGGAAAATGAACAATATATGCTAACTGATGCAGGAGGATGGAAAGCGGTGCTCACAGACACTCTCTCCTGATTCACGAGAGAAAACAAAAGTATGATGAGGCTGAACAGTGATCAGAATCAATTACAAAGACCACTACTGAGGCAGACCTGTAAATCAATTTATATGCTCACATGAAGTCTGCAACTATTTGTACAAAAGGGTGATGCTTCTATGGGCTGTTTGATTTATACATTCACGCCCCCCTTCAGGGGATAGACTTTTTCCCCCCTCAGTGAATTTTTTTAACAGATTATTCACAAAACATATTAAAATGTCTTAGTTGAAAGCAGTAATTTAATTCAAATTAATAGCTAGAGCAGGAACTGGAGCCCTTTCCATAATTTCCATTTCCAATGACTTCACTATATCTTAACGCAAAGGGAGTTTGAACAGAGTCTTCGGCTTGCATGAGTCACAGAGGATGGATCAGCCTGCATATTAGTCATCTTCCACAAAATTTTATTATCTGTGCTCCCAGTAACATTCCAAAGCTTTTAGAAATACTTGTAAGTTCAAGAGGGATGACCAAATGATTCACAATGAACTGAAATGCTCAGATGTCTGAATGCCCCTTGGGAACAATGAATGTCACAGTTATGGGAATGTGCTCAGTGGAACCCCCGAGTGATGGTTCTCCACGACATTACTGTGACACTGGTGGGACTTCCTGCTGTTTGGGTCTGAAAATCCACTTTTTGATGCTGCCCTGCTCCAGTTTGTAGCCGTGCCATCACAAGGCAATTAAAGTTACCAGCCCCAAATTACCATTAGCTCGGCTGGAGCAGGTGCTAATAACACCAAGCTTGTGGGCTTGATTGCTGCATGGAACATTCACTTAAAAGTTGGTAGGTTCCTTCCAACTGAGAATATAGCAATTCCATGATTCTGTAAATCCTTTCTGCACTGTCCGCTGCAGTAAAGGATTATTTGCTTTACAACCTCCACTACGAAACTTACAACCAATCCCGCGACATGAATTACACACGACATACCAAAGCTCTAGTTTTACCTCAGAGATGGTTAAATCACCGTTGACATCGAAACCCTCCACCGAACGTTACGGGGTGGGGACTGGAAACGGTCCCGCGGCTGCCGGGGCTGCGCGAACGGACCCGCACCAGACCCGCACCGGACCTGCCCCTCCCGAGCCGGATCCGCCCCTCCCGGACCGGACCCGCCCCGGACCCGG
>VWZD01009947.1:692774-719798 GCA_013396695.1 Sakesphorus luctuosus
GCCCCTCCCGAGCCTGACCAGCACTGGACCCGCCCCTCCCGCACTGAACCCCCACCAGACCCGCCGTTCCCGAGCCCCGCACCTTCCGCACCGGACCCGCGCGTGTCTCGGCCCCCGCACGTGTCTCTCGGACCTCACGCGAGTCCCGCACTCCCATCTGTCTCTCGCGGCCCCCACATCTGTCTCTCCCAGACCCTGCACCACTTCTGTAAAATACATACGATGCCAACTTACTTTTCTCTTTAACACTCATGCTAAACACATTTACTGTCATATATACACACGCTCGCTGCATTTTTTAAAATAATAGAAATACTGAAAGATCCAACGGGGCATACATTAAACACTTTTAATTTCAACTGAATCATACAATCAAGTAGTCGAGGTTATTCATATAGATCAGACCTCTTAATGCACAAAGCTTGTTAAGTTTTTCTAAAATGTCATGGCACTATCTCCTCCATCTTCTTACACATGAAACACCAACAGTTAAATTCAGCTTATAATTCTTCCCTGCAATGTTTGCTGGCAAGTACCAGGTATAGTTACCATCACCTCTCTGAACTGGGAAGACTTTGGAAAACCTGTACAAAGACTTTCTGGGTAGCTGGGAAAACAAGCTAAATTATAAAAAGGATGTAAATTCACTCCGGTGAATTGGCAATAATTTTACTGTCTAAAACTTCCTTTATATAATTATATGCTACTAGGCCTAAATTGGCCAAGCACTTACCTGGGTCTTTAGCACTCACAGCACACAGTAAAATCATCCATGCCCTGGCACTGTGAAGGAATGTGATATATAAAGCCAGTACTGCCCCTCTTGTGGTAGCTGTGATGAAGTTGGCTCTGCTAGTCAGTAAAATGCACTCTGCTGTGAGAACTCCAATAGGTGTATTGCACGGACAGGTTTCTCATCATGCTTAATCCAAACTTCTCCAAACCATAAGTACAGCGTGTTTATCCTTACAGGGCATTTGGCAGAGCTCCAGGCACACACTTACTCCTCAGAATTATGGGTGTTCAAGACAAAGTAAAAAACTGAAGACAATGGCAGTTACATGACTAGTGTGAAAAACCCATCCCATTTCTGTCCACTTGCATGAAAGCTGAGAACAGCAATACCAAGGACCCTGCTAATTTGACTAAATATCTTTCAGATCCTTATATTAAGGCGTGTATTTAAAATGCTCTGTATTGGGTCTGGCTGAGATGGAGCACGGGGCATCCAGCCAAAGTCAATCCACCAGAGTTTCCAGCGTCACAGCAACAGTACAGCTACACTTCAAACAGAACTTGATGACATGCACCTAGAGAGGTAACTTTCACTTTGCCTTAGTATACTTTGGGTGGTTTTGTTGTTGTTGTTTTTTCCTGAGACTGCTAATAAAGTGGTTGCTTTATTCATGGTTTCTTAAGTAACTTGACTAGAAAGGGAGACTGAACTAAAATCATCTTCCAAATGCAACTGAGCTTCTGTACATTTTAAAACTGAAATTCAGAGCACACAGCATCATGACTAGAACAAAAATCTTCTAGGAAAAAGCTCTGTGTTGTTTTCACTGATCTGACTTGGTTATTTGTCACTTCATTCTAAAAAGATGCAATAAATCTGAAGAGTGCTTGACATATTTTATTATAAATGGTCATTAATACAGAACCAAAGTAATTTTTAAGTATCTACAAGAAGCACAACTGCAGGTTAAAAACATTGTCTAGCATGAGCAGAGGGCTTCTGGCTTTCAGTTTTTACTTTTTATGAGCCTGTTCTTAGGGAAGAAATAATTTGAAAAGGCTTTTTTAAAGTATGTTTTCTTAGTGGCTTTGTTTTAACATTCACTGTGAAAACAAACGCTCTGTTGGTTTATCAAAAAGCAAGCCAGAAAAAGTGACACATGAACCTTTTGTCTAGTAAATCTGGAATAATCGAACTGTACTGTGGTTTTAATCCTAATTTAACTGAAAACTGAAAAGTAGTGTAAGGCATTTCAAGACTCCAACATCTTTCATACCTTTTTGGTGTATTGTCTACCTCTGGGTCAGCAGGAGGGCTGAACAAGTTGTAAAGGGTTCACTCCCATCCACACTGGAGAGCTGCTCTCCTCCAGAGTCCATGTCTCAGCACATTACAGGCTTGTTTCTATTACAGCTTTTTCAGAGGGGTTTGTACCTTGCCAGCTCTCACCTTTCTTGCAATCGTTAATCATGCCAGCACACAATCCCATACACAGGACAGTCTCAGCTGTTGTTATTCTTCAGTATCAAGAAATTAATCCAGGAATGCCAGTCGAGGCTTTAACATGCCTATAAGCAAATCACTTTAGATTTGAGCATTACAGACAAATGCTGGTGTGCAACATGGTAGTTATTTCTCAGGCAGCAACAGGTTATGTTCTCTTTGTGCTTTAAGGGAACAAAACAAATCCTGTTTGATCTCTGTGTGTGTGTGTGTGTGTGTGTGTGTGTGTGTGTGTGTGTGTGTGTGTGTGTGCTGGAGCAGGACAGACAAACCTAGTGGCTGAGTACTCACTCTATAGGTTATTATTTGCTAAACAGAATTTTCCTTGTCAATCTGCTATTTCTTTTGTACCACGCTGAACAGAGAAGGGAAGCTGAAGGTGCTGTCTTCTGGAGTTTTACCCGCACTTTAGGAGGGAATACCTTCATAGCAGAGTTACTTGTCTCTGCATAAACCCATGTCCCCAGCCTTACAGAGATATGAGCAGCAGATTAGCTTCCTGTGATCTTTAAACATAAAAATATTAAAAATTCAACCTTCTATAGCACCAAAATGACAGCATTTGCCCTTGCCTATGTTTTTTTATCTTTTTCAAACTTATCTCCATACATGGTGATGTGATCAACACTTCAGGACACTGCTCAGCTACACTTCAATCAGCCATCCACACAGTCAAATGTAGGCAAAGGGACACTAAAAAGCAAGAAGTAACATTGTGTTCCGTTTGCAAAATGTCACTCTTCCCATTAAGTACACTGTACTCGACCCTTCTGGCTGGAGAGGTGTTGATGGTTTTATTCAAAAGGTCGTAGGTGGTTGTAGAGAGCCTGGACATAGGTGAAGACACACATTGGGTCTGGCTTGAGACCCATCATCAGCATGTCATCCACTTCTATCAGCCGGTCACAGTGAGCCATTTTCCTGTAGTAAAACAGATACAGCAAATCATGAGTTAAATCTAAGGCCTGTGGCTCCTTCCAAGATTCATTTGCTGCTCTGATTTGAAACATTTAAGAAATCCTGAGGTTTATCAGCAGTCCTTCATTTCACAATGAAATGAGCAAGGTCAGGTTGGAGATTGTTATTTTTGTGACCATGGAATATTCCTGTTCTGGCTCTTCCTCTATACTGGGATCTGATCCAAAGCCCTGTAAGGGCTGGGGTTTTTTCACTGACTACCATTCACATTCTTGATATCTCTGACATGTAACCCAATTTCACATTACTCTGTCCGTGTCTCAGTTTCTGGTTAATATATAGGAATTCCCAGAGGAATGGAAAAACACACGAAGGGATGAGATGTGCCAATGAAGGCCCATGTGGCTGTGAATTGTTTGTTGTCCACCACCCCTGTATCTTCAAGATGTGAGTGACTTGGACAACAATCTCAGATGCTGAGGTTGGAGAGCAGAAGCCTGACTGAATCTGGACCAGCAGAAATGAACAGATGCCTAAATGAAAAATCACACGGGCAGGAAGCAATTTAATCAGCAGAGCTCCTACTGAACTGAACAGCAGTAACTGAGAGAATAGGCTTTTCTGGCACTTGAAAACAGTTTAAAGGCAATCACAGCTATAAATAGTAATTTCTGCAGATAACTCTTACCTAATGTTTCTTAGTGTTGTGTGCATGTTGTCTTCTGTTTCCCCTACACTTACTGCAGCTTTCCTCTGAGAGTTGTAGACAGTTTTACTTCAGAGGTCAATCACTTTCAACTCAGTGACAAGTAACAAATTTTTTATATATATACACATATATGTGTGCATATAAAAACCTTTGTAATTCCAAAATTAATTCCTTTGCTAAAGGCTGCAATAAGGAGAAACAACCTTGTCCTAAGAATTTTGAAGGCTTTTCTCTGAATGGCAAATGGCAAATCTAGTTCTGTAGGTTTCTGCATCAGCCATGTATTCCCACTGCCTGTTAGTATTTGGAAAAAATGTACCCAACCAGCTGCATACAGGGGAGATTCTTACTGTAAGAATCATGTTGATATGGGCTCAAAAAGTTACTATTTCTGACTGACAAGTTCACACTCATATAATGACTTTAACAAAAATCTTAGCATTTAAGTGCCTGCTAATACAGCATCAAAAAGAATCAGGACAGTGTGCCTGAGGGTATTAGCTCTGTTGTCTGAAATGCAGTCACCTGGTTGAGATATTGAGAATCTCTCAGCCTTGATCTCTGTTTACACTTACAACCTTCATTCTTGTTCAACCAAAGCAACATAGAGAGGTGAAGTTTCTCACGTGTTCTATGCTTTCTCTATGCATTTCTCTATTTATCTTTTTTGGCATGACACATTCTACAGGAATAATAATTAAACTCTTCAAATGCTGCCCAGGTGCATTAGAATTGAACTGGAAGCACTTCACAGAGAGCTAATGTGGTACTCACTCAGCCATGGTGAAGGCCAGCTCAAAGTTCTGCTTGCGATTAGCTGGGTCGAGCTTATTATAATCAAAAGCTTCAGGAAAGAAAGAATGCACAAGAGCACAGAATGCCATCCCATCATTCCAGCTTGAGGAGAAGTTCTGGAGATCAATGTGCTGTCATGATGAAAAAACCAAACACATTAATGCTGCACAGGGGAACAAACAAGAGCAACTGCTTCTGTTCAGTGCAGTTTTCTATTCTCCTCTCCCACTAACAAAAGCTACACAGCATAGGCTTTACATTTTTCACCCCTATCCACTGCATGATTGGTACTCTGGGAAAAAATAGAGCACTTAGCAATGAAAGCCTTTTGCCTGAAATACCAAGATGCAAAGCAGACACACAGTCAAGGTCCTTGAGCCAAAGCCCACTGAAAATACTGTGAAGAATGTTGTCAACATCAGTGAGCTCTGGAGCATAAATTCAAGCCCCAGCTTTTCTAGAAAGCAATTAACAGTAATTTTCATTAGTTCTGCTTATGTATACTATTATGTGCAGTTCAGCAATAATTATGCACATTTTATAGTAATGTTGGAAAACATATTACATACACACACACAAAAACTAGAAAAAAAATTATTTCTCTTGGAAACTGCTCTGGCAATTGCAGTTTAAAGGCCAGGTAAAATGAGTAACATCTCAACTGTTGTATTATTTACATTACACTGATGCTACCTCATACAAATTTGCTCATGATGTGATTCAAACTCAACCATTTACTGCAAACTCACTTATCTAAGGGTAATAGAGAGTACTTTGGTCTGCTGTGTAGCAAAATGGCTATAGTCTCCACGTACTGGCAAAATGTTATTCAGAACTTGCCATATATAATGAGATTGCAAAAGTCACAGCCTACAACTAAGAAAAAAAATGTGCCAGCGTATACTGAAGTCTCTATTCATAAGCAAAAAAATGTAGGCGTTCAGAAAACACTAATGCATTGCTTTAACAGACACAGAATCTCAGTCATGCAACCATTGTCTTGAAGTACTGCCCATGCAAACCACATTTGTGTTATCCACACAAAAACTGATGACTTTAAGGAAGTTAACTCATTGTCTAGTGTATTTTACATTCACTTTTTGAGTATATGTTTTTGGTAAATTCTTATGAAAAAAAGAGAGCTGAAAGTGCTGGCATATCTTCACCTTGTATCCCATGGTTTTTGAGCGACACCACTCTAACAGAATTTGTTTAATGCTGCTTGCGCTGGCAACCCCAAAACTCAGCGACCTCTTCAGCTTAGCTCTGGATTCTCCTTTTCCTCTGAAAATTAACAGAGACCAGATTAAGTTACATTCGAGAAAAACTTAAACCTACTTGTCAGGAACATCTATGCAACCTTGCCCAGGTCAGCCCCTGTCCAGGAGATATTTGAGAAACATGTTGCTGAAACTTCGACTTGTTGGTCCTGCAAGAAAAACTAATTTTTATTTCACTAAAGCCGGGATTCCAGGCCCTCTACTACTTAAATCATTCCCCCATCATGGTGCACAAAGAGGAGTCCATATTTCTGGTCCTCAATCAGTGACAACAGAAAATCACTATATTCCCAGCCTCTTACAATGACAGAGAAAGCAGCTTTCATAGAACTCTTTCATGATAAAAGGCATCTGCTTCTTCAGCTGAACGACTCCAAAGCCAGAGGAAGTTGTAGCTGTGCATTTCCAGAGCTTGCTTTGTGATGTCAGTCAAGCTTTTTGTGACCTCATATTGTCCCTTAGCTCAAAATCCCACACTGAGAGAGTCCTCCCACCCAGTTATTACTCTGCTGGTAATAACTGACCAACCAGCTTCCCACGAACAAACCACTCTGGAGACACAAGTGTGACATACTTTCCATCCTCACGTTCCAGTTTCTCCAGAAGTGCTTTCCTGGCCTGTGTTTCTGAGGTCCGGGGCAGCGTCTGGGAGCGCACCAGCTCCCGCCTCCTCTCAGCAGGGCGATGCACAGCGGGCGGGGAGCAGCGAGAGCTGGGGGGCACCTCGCCATAACCATCAGTGGCACTGCAGGAACACAACAGCCAAAGGATGGGGGTGAACAAAAGAGCAGCTCTCTACAGTGCCACAAACGTTCAACTGTTGTCTACTCTGAACTTCCCAAAAGAGTCATTTCAAGAGGACCTGAATGAGTCAAAAGTGATTTTAATAAAAGTCATGTTTTTATTGACACACAACAGCACTTAACTATAGAAGACTCTAAGGTGCTATAACAAGTAAGACACAGCTGGATAACTCATAAGCACTTTGTAGCACTGAGCAGAACAACATTAAAACATCTTTAAGAAAGAAGAGATAAAGAAAAAAAAAGGTTGTGGCAACACTGGAGCACTACATTCCTTTAAATTCCAACTGGAAATTTCTTGGAGGGTGTGTCACATTTTAAAAATTGAATTTGAACAGTAATTCAGGAAGTACTTTTGAAATTTTTACTTACAGTGTACAGAACTCTGAGCTCCTGTCAGTGTTGCTTCACTGACTGCAAGCCAGTAATTTCATCAAGAAATACAGGAGTATATTCTAATTTATTTGAGCCCTAAACTGCTTCATCAGCATTAACAAAGTAAGCCACACATTGCATTTGGAAATGTTCCTTATGACAGAGATGGGGAAACAGGCGAAGAGCAATGATGTCACTGTCACACATTAATTTCTGACACAGACCAAGGTCAGGGATGACACCAAGCTCTCCTGGGTGCTCAGCATATGACTCAAATGTGCTGCTGTTGGAACTGCCTCAGAAGAAAAGTAATGCCTAATTTGGGATTCTTTTTCAAGGCAGATGCAAGCCCAATTTAAAAGATTTAAACTGGCTACTCTCCCATTTTTCTTGATGGATAATTTGCATACTGAGAATGCCTGAATCTGCCAGGAGTAATTGTGATACCATGTAATCCTATACTAAGCAACTCCAACTCTGAGTTAATCAAGAATGTGTAGTAGTCCTTAGCAAGGCATTTATCTACAAATTAAACTCTAGGCTAGCCAAACTGAGGATATTTGATGGCATTCATATGCTGATTTCCAAAAATAAGTCCAAAGTACAAATTTCAACACAGCTGAGTATTTTCTGAAATGTTTTCAAAGGGCTTGACAACTTCTTCCTAACAAAAATCCATCACTGGCAGGCACTGGGGAGTCTTCCTGATGAATACTGTGACAATGTGGAAATCCACAATTATGTCTACATGAAAATGCTCTACAAATTTCTTATCCTTTCTCATCTCTCTTGCCCTTCGCCCACAGGAAAACTCAGAGCCTTTGACAGGCTTATAACACAGCACCAGTTGATCAGTGCACTGGTGGGGCAGCCTGAAGAAGCCTCCCTAAAGAGAAGGGCCAGAAGTGCTAAGACTCTGCAGTGCTGTGATCACAGGCGAGATGCTGATGTACTGGATGTGTCATGAAAAGAAAGGTGTTAGGATTAACCATGATATGGGCCTGCTAGAGGAATCAGAGGCACAAAAGGGCAAGTTGTACAAGGGATTTAGGGGGAATGAATGGTCCAGAAACTAGACCTACAGTACCACATACACAGCAGGTTGCTGAGTGCCCATGAGAAGTATGGTCAATGAATAACCTGCTGTGTTTCACCTGAGAACACTCAGGGTATGTAGACATTGAATGAAAACTACTGGTACATCACTAGGATGGTTTTAGTCCAGATAGTGTGATTATTCCAGTAGTCACTTGATCAGTTATTCCCTGAAAGTGGAAGAGTGGTTAAGAGGAATATGCCTGTTTACATGTTCATGGACATAACACATACATTAAAAGTTAATGTAAGACACTGGGGCAAGTAGGTTAATGTACAACTATACATCCAGTGCTGAAAATACAGCCTCTGGGACTAACCTGTTCTTTAAGCCAGCAGAACACCCATCCCTTGAGACTATATTGACCACAATGGCCTAAAAAAATGTCATGAGAAATACGTACCTTTCACCAGTTTTGGTTCCACTCTGCACCCCATAGCTCACAGCTGAGACAGGCTTAGTGACAGAAGTGGCATTCTCTACATAAAAGCAGAAGAGACAACATGCATTAGGACAGAAACTTTTGTCATGTGCTTTCAAATAATCTCCTGATAGATACACACACATTGATTTTTACTCACCACACTGAAAAGCTGCAGGCCTCTAACTTCCATATGAGCTAACAAGCTGGGGAGGGGTTTCCCCCAGGGGTTCAATTCCTCTGTACCAATGTTGCACTGCAGCACAGATGGTGTAAACATACCAAAAAGGACTGTGAGAGGATGCCTTTGATAAAACTGCACTGGGAAGGTCAGATCATTTCAGGCCCTTGTGCTGACCTCAGAGGAGAGCACACTGCCAGGGACATTGCAGTTAATAAAAGTGATGCTACAGCTCACCTTGCAAAAGTCATTCTGGCAGACATAGGGAGTCCTGGAGAGTCTGACATAATTGAGAGCATAAATTAAATGATCTCATTTATACCAGGAAACATTTTAGTTTGTAAGGTAGAACAGACTCAAAAGTTGTAAAGGTGGCTTAAAAACAACTTTGCATATTTGTCCCTCCACCTCTGGGGCTCTACCTTTTGTGTTTTCCCACTTAGAGCCCACCTCTGGTCTCCAGCTATGCTCTTTAAATGCAGAACAATGCAGAGTCTTGCCCAGTTTTACTTCGATATGAGGTTTTTTTAAAATCAATGTAGTTATAAATGAGATTCTGCAGTCACTCTGACTTGTGTATATGTGTCAGACTGCTGTCAGTCATTCCTTCCTCCAAGTGACTATTGGAACCTGTTAGCCAAATGTCAACCCAACTTCTCAAAGGGCCTCAGGTCTCAAAGCACTAAAAACTCCCACAAATTTCACTAAAATAGCTGGGCATGTTGAAGAGATTCAGTAACTTACTGAATTCAGTAACTAGGCTGGAAAACAGGATCCACTAAGAACACAAATGTATTAGGCAGCAAAAATTCTCAGCAGATGCGACATTACAGCCTAAAGCTCCAGCCAGGACCTACAATATTCCAAACTGGAGTGCCTCACAATGGGATATACAGACACAGAAGGAAGGTTGCAGAGTTGCCACTCGGTCACAGGACAATACTCATAGCACCAGCTGGAGTAAGGAAACAGGATGCAGCTTCAGCAAGTTACTTTTGTCTCTTTTACCTGGCTGGTTGGAAGTTTTTACTGCCATTGCATTTTTGCTCTTGCTCTGTCCCAGCAGGCCAGCAGATGCGTTAGTTGTTCCTGTTGAACAGATGTTCTCTCCTGAAAACTTCTCAGATGTCCTGGTTACTGCAGTAACAGGAAGGTGGGGCATCTGTAAGGTGACTGCAGGGGCATGGGCTTCAGGGGAAGAAGAGTCTGACTTCTGAAAAGAGGTCAGTTCATGGCAGACTTTTGCCTGACCTCCTGAATCAAAAAGAGAGAGGAAGTAAATTTGTTTGCAGATTTCTAACAAAGTTACATTCAAATTTCCATGCAACAACACTATTTTACAAGTCATTGGAATCATCCCACCTTGTTCTCCCTGTGGGACATATGATGCAGAAACGACACTAGTGCAAGAAATCCTTGCAATGATCAGACTTGCTCTACATGAATCTCAGCAGCAACATCTTCAGATCATTAATACACAAGTATCTGCATTTGGTAAGCTCCTCCTCTTCTGTGCAGCCCTTACTCCCAATCTCCTGCCCTGGGTTAGGAGGCAGCATTTTTGTTCTTTTCATGGGTTTATGAAACACTGCATGACTCAGTTTTCTCTAAAATGTAGTCAGTACGACCTTCCTCCACTGAAGGACAATAGAAGTGGATGGGTAATTTGTTTTGGGATGCAAAGCTCCAATGGCACCCAGAATAGCAGGCCTTACTATCACCAGTCCAAGATAATGTGACAGTAATAACCTCTAATTTATGAGACACCACAGTGCATGCTTAGCAATGAAAAGTTTGCAACTTCAACTCCTTATTAGAAAATAAAGTATTGGTGCCACAGAACAGTATCCATGCTGAAACCACAGTGGCTTCTGACGCTCCCAGTGTGAGAGAGCTGCTCTATGACTGCCAGGATCACGTGGTTTACAAGCATTGCTGCTTCATTTCATGCCCTTTTCCTACCTGATGAAGACCGATGCCCATTCTCAATGATGGAAGAACTAAAAACTCTTCTAAATTCAGGTTTGTGGTGGTTATCCAGGTCCACACTCTGTCAGAACAGACAACAGACGTGACAGCTAAATTTCAAACAGCAGCAAAAGTGAGAAGAGTATCTAGAAACACCTGCCAAGAACAGTCTTTCCTTGTGTCAGTGACCACAATAGGAGAAGGGAACAATTCCCTAACTGTGAGAGCCAAGGCTGCAAATGGAGCATTGGCAATGCAGGACTTGTATCAATCTTGGCACACTTGTCCTTGCAGACCCCATGCACCCACAAGGTGTTATCTTTTGTTAGATAAAGGTATCACCATCCACTGTGAAGGTGATAAACAGAAGACTGTGCACAATAATGGAGAAATTGTTTGTTGGGATTGCATGAAACTGCTCTGAATTTTTCTGTTTCCTGCAGAAAAAAACTACATTATGAAAACATATTGTAAAAGCATTACATAGAGTAAACATAATCTGTAACTTCTGTTAGGATAGCTTTTTTGTGGAAAAAGCATCAATTTTCCCAATAATGTCTGCCAGTATAATTCCAGAAATATCAGCCAGGATTTTTTTTTTTTATGGGTTTGGTGTGAGGTTCTTTGGGGGTTTTTTTGGGGGGGGGAGAGGGAGGCATGTGAAACACCATGAGGCACTACGTGATTTTTGGCTGCAATAGCTAAGAAAGAAGAAACGGCTTTGCAGACACATGATTATTTCAGTTAAAAAACTGTAGCTTCCAAGAAGCAGCATATCCAAGGAGTAGAAATAACTATTCCACACAAAGTCCACAAAAATGTTTTAATTGATTCTAGACAGTTATCTACACATGAGAGTGGCCAAAAAATTTATGAATTAAAAAAAATCTGCAATGTGCCATTTTAATTATAATCCAAAGTTCTTATAAACTCCATCCAAACAAGTTTTGTTTGCTTGGCTTTTTTAAGACAGACAGAAAGACTGAAGATGATAGTGAAGATTTTATACTGCACATAAGTAAAAAAACCAACAGAACATAACAGAAAAGACACAGGGTGTATAATTGTAATAACTTAATCTACCCTTTTCATACATAGGAAATATGGAGGAAACTGGTAGTTTGATTTTACTTAGTTATTCCATAGATTCAAACCTGATTACCACATTTTGGCTAGCAGTGCCAAGGAAGAAACTGATACCAGGCTGGAGGACAGGGAAGAAGGCCCATGTGCTGACAGAACACTGGGAGCACCTGGGGTCAGATTCTGATGTGCATTTAGTAGTGCCAGGTGAAAGTACTTGTAAAATCTACTCTGTTTGGATCTGCCAAGCTTCTGACAAACCCATGTGTTTAACAACGCTATGGCTCCAGGATCCCACTTTGAAATTAATTCTTCAAACATGCCTTATTTTCCACCTTTGTGAAAGCAACTCTCAGATACTGGCCTGGTTAGAGAGCCAAATTAAGGTTTGGTATCAAAATAACAGAAAGACTCATCTCCAAATCAGAGTGAGTGATAGCCATTTAATATTCCACCTAAACCAGCATTTAGACTGTTGTCTACCAGCTTTCAAGAACCTGATAGCAGAAATCGCCCAGATTAGAATTAAAAAGACACTTGTGTTGTTACTTCTGAATGATGCTTGGAACACCCTGGATTCATGTTTTTGGTCCTTTTTTAAAATCAAATTATCTTTAAAAATAATTTAGCAATATTAGAAAATAATGTTTCAGACACTGAAGATACTCAGAATCTCTGGTATCCAACCAATGCTGCCATTAACTACAGAGTAAAAAGAAACTCAACCAATAAATCTTTTCCAAAGCAAAAGAGAATCTTGATTTGCTACTATTTCCAGGTCAGTATTACTTGCTTCTCATATCTCACACCTACAGAAGTATTTTCTAAGACTAGAAGTGTCACCAAATTTATCACAGGTACTTGTTTATCTGGAACCACACACCGTGCCATTTATGGTACTGTGTTTCAAATGCTTTGATCATATAACCAGAAACTGCAAGCAACTCAAGGAACACTGTTCATTACGGAGAATCTGGGTGACCAAGAGCAAGCAACCAAGGCTTGCTCTTTCACCCTTTGAGCACAGCCACATCAGAGCCTGAGCCACAAATCACGTTTTTGCTGTGTGTATTTGGTGTGTACAGCTCCAGCTGCACCTCCCATAGTTCTCAGTACTGACATTCCCTCTCGGTCAGCTATGCTAAGTTGGGAACTTCTCCAACCTAAATTGTTGGGAGGGCACTGAAGAACGATCAGTACTTAAGTGATCTTCCCTGAACCCTCAGAGCAAAACAGGAAGGTTCTAATCCAAACAGAACCTCATATTGTGCTTTAATGCAGACTGACACCTAAAGCTGGACTTTGCCATAACATTGATACAAGACTTTTCACAGCCTGTGACAACTGACACACTACAGTGTAGACAAAGGTGATGGAGGAAGTGGAATGATGTAGGGACCACAGTCCCTTGGCCCTTCCACATCGCTCAGCTCACTTCTGTTCAACGCAATGCCAACAAGTGTGGATGGCTCCACGAACAAAAAGGAACTGATCTGAAAGTTGTATGTGTGCTGTTTACCTTTGACACATGGGGGAAAGGCAGCAGTTCCTTACAGGTATGTTACAACAGTGCATCAAGCAGCAGCTTTACCTTTTCGTTTTCCCAGAGGTGGGAAGCACTATGCCCACCCCCCTTTCTGTAAGTCAGTAGGAATTAAAAGGGCTGGAATGCAATACAGACTGCTTGTTCCTACCAATCAGTGAATTTAATTTCCAAGCTTTTCTTTTTCAATCCCAAGGCTGGATAGACCACAGACCATTTTTTTTAAGCTTCAGCAGTCTTAAAAATCCCTTAAAACATGGCTTAATCAAGATTACATAAAACAGGCTGTCATCTGTGACAGCCAAGTCTCTGGTACTCCAGTGTTATGTGACTGAATCACAGTGTACTGTTTGGCTGCCCCCTCCAGGCACCAAGGATTGCACGGGAGCTCTCAACTCTTCTCACAGAGACAGACACAGAGGAAAAGTATGACACAAAACATCTCACTACCAGATGTGCTTCCCACTAACTGGTGTTTCTATGCAGCAAGTTACACTGCTCCACTACACTGCAGGAATTTTTATCACTGGGAAGAACGCGCATGTTTGTGCAAGTTTAGGTCATGCGGACCATGTGAGGCTGTCAGGGACAAGCAGTGCGGGGCAGTGGTTGTACAACAAAACTTTACCTGCAGGATGATGCTGTCTCAGGATGCGTGACTGCCGGGGCTGCCCCGCTCAGCGCACACCCTTCAGAGGGGGAGATGGAAGCTCGGGAGGTGGAAAAGGAGGGAGAAGGGGAGGGGGCACGGGCTTGCTCACGTTACTGCCTGATACAGCTGTTGTGCTGTGCGAGCTTGCCAGCTGGCAAACCGTGCTGCTGGCACTCGGATCCCTCTGAATCGAGTCCAGAAAGGATACACAAATATTCACGTACATATGTATATTGATAGCTGAGACTACCCCATCTTCTCTCCTTACTTCTAACCACACTGAACTGACAGGTTGCTACCACTCTAACCAAGACCCCGGGTTGACCAAACAGCGCCATAATCAGGTGAAGCTCCAATGCGGCACCACGGCCAAGACCACTTCTCAGAGCACCTCCCGAAATACCACTGACCGTTCACTGCACAAGAGGAACCCCGTGTCCCCAAACGCTACCCCGTGCCAACGCAGAACTTGGCACGACCTCTTGGCCCTCTCTCCCTCCCTCCCTCCCGCAGCCTCCCTGGCCGTGACCACTTACTTGGCTCCGGGCAGTGCCCGCTGGCTTGGCATGGCTGGAGAACGTGCCGTCGGTCCAGCCCTGCCCCGGAGAGCCGGGCCCGCTGGCCGGGGTGCTCTGCGCCGCCTCGTCCGCCCACTGCTGCGACAGCCCTGCCGATCGGCCCAGGGCCTCCACCTGTCGCGACAGGCGCTCCAACTGCGCCCGCAGGCGCCGGTTCTCCTGCTGCAGCTCCGACACGGTGTGTGCCAGGGGGCTGGCGAGCCGCAGCACCTCCTCCACCTGCCGCCCGACGCCCTGCTTGAACAGCTGGATGTCCACGTGGATGTCCCGCACGGCGCCCCGCAGCGCGTCCTCGTAGCGCCCCAGGGCGTCGCACACGGTCTGCGCCTCCCGCCCGTTCGCATCCTCGGCCTCGCCGGCCATGGTGCCCGCAGGCCGGACAGCCGCGGGGGCTCGGCAGCCGCACACGCCCGCTCGGCTCCCCTTCGCCTGCCGCCGCCGCCTCTCGCTCCCCTCGGAGGCCGCCCGGTGCCTCCCGGCGGCCCCAAGCCCGGCCCTAAGCCCGGCCCCCTCCGGCCGCGGGAGGAGCTCCGGGCGCTGCCGGGGCTGCCCCGCTCGGCGCTCACCCCTCTGAGGTGGGGATGGGATTGCAGGAGGCAGCGGGAGAAGACCGAGGGAGAAGGGGCGGGGGCAGCTTGTTCACGGCTGGCCGAGAGGGCCGGGAGGCTGCGGGCGGGGCCGACACGAAGTCCCGCTGACATTTGTGACAAACCAGCCACGGCGCGGAGCCTGTTGCGTGGGTTCTTTACTGCAGCGCCAGGCAAAAAGGCCTCACAGAAAAGGGGCATCGGGAAGATATTTTAAGCAGATCTGCACTGTCAGTTAGCCTGTCTACACGTCAGCACTTTATGTCAGGTAGCTCCAAGTTCTTGGGTACCATATTACCTACTCCACAGTCGCTTGGATGCGTTCCTGGGTTCTGTGAACTGATCTTCCTGGCTGGACAGCACTGTTTGATGACTTTTACATTTGCAATCACAATTAAGCATGGCAGAACACAAGCTGATGTACCAGAGGACTTTGCACATTCCACCCTTTGCAGGGAAGTCTGGGATCGTGCCTATCATCACCCATTAAACAACATCTGAAAATAGATTCCTGCCTCTTTACTCCCTTGGCCAGAGGAAGCATTCCTCCAAATCTGGTGTGGTTGTACCTGGATGAAACCAGCGTAAGAAGTGTAGAGAAGTGCAGCCCACTGACTTCTGAATTGATCTGCCCCTTTGAGGCAGGAGATAGACTCCCTTTCTTCTCACAATGGCCTGGCAACTTGATAAGTTTCAATTGACCTTTCCATTTTTTGTTGTCATTATCCTTCCTCTCCCCAAGAAACATGGAGAGGGAAAATGAAATACCATTTTTCCTTGCTTGCTTCCACAGTTGGCCTTTTCTCTCCCTTTTTTCACCTATAGTTTTTATCGATGCCTTTTTCTCTATTACCTTATACAGCTTCACTGATCATCACTTTTCCCACTAGGATCTTGTCTTTCAAAGAAAACAGGAGGACTGCCTTTCATGAAACTTCTTCCTGTACTGTTTTAACATCAAGCTCCCAGGCAGAGGATGTGTGGGAGTGAGAAAGGTGGGAGAGCTTGGAATGCATTAAAAGCAGTGAGTATATATGGGTGTAATGGAATAAACAGAACCATATGGCAAGTGTGTTCAACACTCAACACCATCGTACAGACTGTGACAAGAGTGTTCATGTGTCTTTATGTGACTGGTACTGTCTGCCCATATAACATATGAAAGTGCACCCATGTGCATTTAGGAGCCGAAGCATGAGCTGGGGAATCTCCTCACCTGAAAATAAGTTCTTTCTAAACTCACAGAATCACAGAATATACTGAGTTGGAAGTGACCCACAAGAATCATGGAGTCCAACTCCATGCACAGGACCATCCCCAAGAGTCATTCCATGTGCCTGATAGTCCTGTTCAAATGCTTCTTGAATGAACTCTGTCGGGGTTGGTGCTGTGACCACTTTCCTGGAGAGCCTGTTCCAGTGCCCAGGAACCCTCTAGGGGAAGAACCTCTTTCTAATAGCCAACCTAAACCTATCCTGACAAAAGTTCTGGCTATTCCCTCAGGTTCTGCATGATGCACTGATTAAAATGCATCATGCACTTTAATCACTGAGAGAGGTTTTGCAAGGGCACTGAGATCCCCTTGGTCTGTGATCAGTGTTGAAGATGGAGGCAAAAGAAAGCTTTAAACATGCTCTATGACTGCCAGGATCAAGTATTTTCCAAGTAGTGCTGCATGGTTTAATCTGAAAGCAAAGCAACCCACTGGAACTTAGGCAACAAGGATTTAAAGATGTGTCTTAGGTGTAGAAAGATTTTGGATAGTTTAGGTATCAGAAGCCAAATCTAAAATGGGATCAGTTAAGCACATGTGAACAGTCCCTGCTCAGATGAAGTTTCACAGCCTGATGGCATGTGAAATTACAAGTTTTTAGCAACTAAACAGCATAAATGTTCTAAATATAAAATATGAATTATGCTCTTAGTGACTTATCTTGGGTCATTAGTTCTAATCTACAAAGCTTATTGAAAACAGCTGAAGATGGCAATCACTCAGTGTGGGCTAAGAGCCAGGAAGCCTCACTTGTTTCATACAACTGACTTTTCTGTGTCATTCTTTCTTGGCACCAGGAATTAAAACAACACTGGAATCACAGTGGCAGAAGGTAAGAGAGGGACTGCATGAGGCATGAGCCTGCAGACGTACATGGATCACACATCCCCCCGGGCAGCAATAGGAGCAGCCATTCCCTGATTTGTGCAGGGTATTTCAGCTCCTTTGGCCCGGTGCACTCACACAAGGAGGACCTCAGGATGCCAAGCCCTTGTAGAGAGTAACATTTAAAAGACAACAGTCGCTGCCATGGCTGCAAACTTTGTTTTCTCAATGCTGATCTCGGGTGTCTGAGGCCTGGGCCGTCCTCTCCTTAGCAATCGCTATTTGATCCTGTGTCTGACAGCGTTCCATGGGCAATTCCAATTCTTTCCAGATCAGAGTTCTAGCTTTTCATGGCATGAAGCAACCTGATACTCTGGCCTAGCTCCAGCTTACATGAGACTGCCAGCCAAGGGGAAGGCCTCAGCAATGGGACATTTTTTGTCAGCACCTGTCTCAAAGTGCTCTGTTACAGAAGAAGTGGAAAAAATCTAGAGTCACTTCACCCAAATCACTTCTTTAATCACATCTTCTCCTTAACACCTGCTTCATCATGCATAACATCTTACAATGTGGCTTGTTATTTATTTTAGCGTTTAGCTAACCCAGTCTGGGGGCCAGAGGTGACACCACTTGAAATTCTGAGACTGGGGCAGAGGTGGGCAAAAGGGAGAAGTAGCCATGAGTCTTATGGAAATCTGGTGCACTGTGAGGGTGACCCAGGCTGAGGGTCTCATAAATAAATCTCTTGAAGGGAATATGAAAACTTGCTACTGTAGTAATTCACCTTTGGGCTTGGCATTTGAAAGGAGCAAGGTTGCCCAACACTATGGGAAGGCAGCAGCTCCATAGTTACAGCATCCTGACATCTTCAGGCTGGGGCACTGCTGCATGGCTTTCATGGCTGGGGTGCTTCCCCTATGGAGTTGCCAAAAAACATACAAAACTCTAACTAAAATGTTTGCAAATTGGTTGATTGGAGTCTGCTTTTGTTTTCATTCTAAGACACACCTTTGCCAAGCATCTGGAGATTTTCAGGAGTGCCAAGAGGCCAGTAGCAGGCTGTTCTTGCTCATTCCTCTGGTGTAATCTTCTGCTAGGTACCCCACTATCTCAGTCTGCATTCCATTATGGAATTCGTCAGGGGTCTTTGACCATTTATCAAGCCATGGCTTGATAATGGCTTTCCTGTCTGATAATGCTGTGTAATGAGCTCCTCAGGAATCCTTCATAAATCCTCCAACACACTCCTGGATAACACATAAAATTCCCACAATTTGGACAGTGGCCTGGCCAGTATGTTTGTTTGTCTCTCTTCCTGACTGGGGTTCCCTTTCTCCCGAATGCTCTGCTTTTGAGGTTTAGTATCCTTCCCAGCTTGCTCTGATCTGTCCCTCTCTTGTTCTACAGCAAACAGAGTCCATTATGCCCTCTTTAGGAGGCAGGCTCACAGTCTGTGGCAGACCTTTACAAAACTGATATTGTCCCAAAGTGAGAGCAATCAGCTTTATTCCCTCAACAGGAGAGTTTTAGTTCTTGGTTGTTGTGGCATTTTGGCCTGTGTGACACACAGGTGACACAGTTAATGTTCATTAAACTATAGACTGTACTCAGCAATTGGTAATAGAGTCAGACATTTACCAAGGGCAGCCACGTGGTGTTTGCAATATGTTTGGGGAAAGGCTTCTACCACAGACAGAACTTAGACCTTGCACATTCATATTAAACATAATGAAAGGAATAATCTGGAGCTCCCAGTCAAGCTCACACGACTAAGAAACATGCAACGTTGCTCTGAAGGGTTTTAGCAGTCAACAGAAATATTGCCTGGTAAAGGTCAGCAACTCATCTATTTAGACCTAATAACAATAACAGGGCCAGCAAGGTTGCTCTGGGATGACACCCACAGTGATTTATGACCTGTATGGGCTGCGTTACAGCAGGAGCAAATAAAATCAGTAATGCTGGGTGCAGCTTGGAGGGGTTAATGGAACTTGCAGCTGAGGGGTAGGGAAGGCTACTGTGCCCTTGTTAGCTAATCTTTCTGTGTGGGTTTTATTAGGCTCCTTCTCCTGTAGAGAACTGAGATCCTGTGAAGCCAAAGAGCTTGGCAAGAAAGCTGTGAAAAGACCAGGAAGCTGAGCTCATCTTTCAATCAGGACTTGCAATTAGACTTTTACGGCCTGCAGCCAATTCCTTTTCACGTGTATTTTGTCCCCTGGGAAGAAGAGAAGATGACAAAATTGACAATTTGTGGACTGAATAACTTGGTGTGAGGAAATGCAGGGCAGAGTTGCATGCTTTCTAATTTTGTGCCACAGGTGGACAGATGGGAAACTACTGAGAGCTGAGTGCAATGTACATTTGTTAACTTGCAGCTTTGCCTAGTAAGCATGACAGTGTAGCATCAGGAGATAAAACTGAGTTGAAGAATTGCCTCTTATCAATCGAATTACAGAAGTGTAAGGGGAAAAGGAAAGACAAAAAACCCTCAGACAAGCTCTCCTCTTGTCTATGCCAGGTTAACCCATTAATGGGACTAGGATGTCTAAGAGGCTGAAATAACAAGTGAGTGAATTCATCCTTTGCACTTAATCAGCATAGCTGCAGAACTGGCGTGCATAGAACGGGAACTAAAGGAAGAACAGCAGCATTGACAGCCATGATGATAAAAGGATAAACTTGCCAGCTGTCACCAGCTGTCTTCCTACAACCCAAGTAACTGTCACTGAATCCTCTCTGGAAATGGCACATGCTCCACAGATAGCCTTGTCAGTCATGCTGTGTTTCTAAGGGTAAGCTCAGCCTTTGACCATGTCACAATTCTCTTAAGAAAGGCAGTAACTGGCTCTAAATGAAGGTTATTAACAGTCAAGAAGCCCTGACTTCTCTTCAGAGTGGAGACTGGCTAAGTAAATGTGCAGTGCAGAAAACCTCTGTGGGAGGAATCCTTTGGCCATGCAACAACATTAAGCAGGCATCTTTTGTGGCAGGAATCTGGCAGTCAAGGCAGTGGAAGCTACACTGAAACACCTCTTGGAAAAGCTGGGTTTAACAGCTGCATCGTGGCTGCCACATACCAAGGCAGGCCACTGACAGCTAAATGGACAGCAAGCAACAGTCTGCAAAACCCTTCCAGTGTCCAAGAGAGCACAAGCTAAGTACTACTGAACCTGGATTCCATGGACTCTGTCCTAAGTCAGGACACAGCACAGAGGAAAAATCAAGCAGGATATGTCAGGCTGCAAGGATCAGAAGAGGAAGTACTTCCTTCAGCAGTGGCCCCTAAGGCCACTTCCACACTGGCACCACCTACTTTTGCTCACAGCAGAGGTTCCCCTAGCCACGGCAGCTGTGTGGGGCTACCAGTTAACTTGGTTTTAAAAGAAAAATCTGTTCTCCAAGTGTTTTGTTTTACAACTCAATCACTTAATACAACCCCACAGAACTACGGAAGGGATATTAATACCACCCAAGGTGTGTCAGAGCCTCTTAATCCAGACCTACCACCCACAAAATAACTAGAATTGTTATTACAATACAAGACAATGGAAAAATGTAAGGAACACAACTAAAAAAATACTGTGTGACTCTGCCCTCATGCACACACAGACATTGTGGCTTCACCACATCTTCTGAATCTCTCAGTACAACTCCCTGAAACCCCTGAGAGCATGAATAAATCTCCCCTAGGACCATAAATGTGTGCAAAGTTGCTTGTCATATTCTTCCTCCCTTACTTAGGATGCAGGATTAGAGAAGTGGGTATTTTAAGTTATATTTTGCAAATACATACAAAATGAGCAAGGGTACTGGCATATTGCCTGCAGGCCAGAAGCCAGCTATGTCCAAGTGCTAATTTAATTTTGACAAGGGCTGTTTATCCACCCCGGGCAAATCAGATCTGTCTTTCTGGCCTGGGGGTGAAATTCACAGGCAGGTTTGCTTAGGCACTGAAGTCAGGATAAGTGGCTGCTTCTCACTGTCCGATCCACCTTTCTCTGCAGAGCTGCTGCACTGGTCTCAGCAGTCACAGTATACACTAGATAAGGAAAATAATCCCCAGGATGAAGAGGGGTTTTGTTTGTATGTTTAAAGAAAGCAAGTTAGAAGTCATGGTGTCACAGCACAGCCTCACTGACACTGGAGTTACCAAACCAGGGAGGCACTGACTTACTTGCAGGGTGAGGGCAAGCAAGCCCTTGGTTGGACTTGAGGAACTTCCATCTGCCGGTTTCTCCAGCAGTCCCATCCTGCAGTGTCTCGGCCACTCCCCCTGGCCCTGTGTCCCTGTGTGCAGAGGGGACAGGTCTCCTCATAAGAGAAGGTAACTAGGTTGGGAATGCAAGACTCGCCCTTCCCAAACCCACATGGACCCCCCGAGCCCCTCTTGTCCTTCAACCCCGATTTCAGCCCTGGCGCTGCCCAGCTGTGGTGCCCTGGGAGGTGGGACACAGGCAGCCCTTACAGAAGCCATCCTGGCCAGGACCACCCCTGAGGTGAGGGGACACACAGGACAGGGGGACACACAAGGACATGGGGACACACAGGGACATGGGGACACACAGGAACAGGGATATTTCGACACACAAGGACATGGGGACTCATGGGGACATGAGGACACACAGGGACATGAGGTCACACAGGGACATTGGGACACACAAGGACATGGGGACACACAGGGACATGAGGACACAGGAACCCCCACCAGGAACGCATTTCCCACATTCCAACAGAGCCCACACACATGGGAAATTAGGACTGTTTCTTATCACCCCACCCTCCCCACCCCAACCTTGCAGGACTCCTAAATCACACCAAACCCTGGGAACTGCTTTCAGGTGATCTTTTTACTACTATTTTTAGTCACCATAGCATCTCTAACACTCTGGGCACTTTGGGCACTTCATTCTAAACAGTGCAGCTTTCCATTAATTTTCCTGACATTCAACTGGAATGAATTTTTCTTTGCTGTGAACAGATTGTTGACTCTTCTGCCTCTCTTTCTCTGGTCCAGATTATTAAGGTCTAGAGAGATTCCCTGTCAAAATACTTCAGACAAAAATTGTAACAAACATAAATGTACTCTTTGGATTTCATCCGTGGTTTTGTGGGAGTTCCTGTGTCCTGCCCCTGCCAACTCACACTGACAGTTCTGGGGAAAAGCCAGGCTTCTTCCCTGTTGCACAGCGCAGGAAGAACCCAAGTGCTGAATGTGAGTTGCCGTGTAACTGAACACAAAACTGGCACAGCAGAGGAGCAAGTGGCTTAGCTGTAACTCAAGTCTTAAACTGAATAAAAGAATAATAAGGAACTATAGGGGCTCCAAGAGAAATGGAGAGGGACTTTGGAATAGCACCTGGAGTGACAGGTCAAGGGGGAATGACTTTCCCATTGACAGAGGGCAGGGTTGGATGGGATATTGGGAAGAAATTCTACCCTGTGGGGGAGATGAGCCCTTGGCACAGGTTGACCATGGAACCTGTGGTTGCTCCATNGGGACACACAAGGACATGGGGACACACAGGGACATGGGGACACACAGGAACAGGGATATTTCGACACACAAGGACATGGGGACTCATGGGGACATGAGGACACACAGGGACATGAGGTCACACAGGGACATTGGGACACACAAGGACATGGGGACACACAGGGACATGAGGACACAGGAACCCCCACCAGGAACGCATTTCCCACATTCCAACAGAGCCCACACACATGGGAAATTAGGACTGTTTCTTATCACCCCACCCTCCCCACCCCAACCTTGCAGGACTCCTAAATCACACCAAACCCTGGGAACTGCTTCCAGGTGATCTTTTTACTACTATTTTTAGTCACCATAGCATCTCTAACACTCTGGGCACTTTGGGCACTTCATTCTAAACAGTGCAGCTTTCCATTAATTTTCCTGACATTCAACTGGAATGAATTTTTCTTTGCTGTGAACAGATTGTTGACTCTTCTGCCTCTCTTTCTCTGGTCCAGATTATTAAGGTCTAGAGAGATTCCCTGTCAAAATACTTCAGACAAAAATTGTAACAAACATTAATGTACTATTTGGATTTTATCTGTGGTTTTGTGGAAGTTCCCGTGTCCTGCCCCTGCCAACTCACACTGACAGTTCTGGGGAAAAGCCAGGCTTCTTCCCTGTTGCACAGCGCAGGAAGAACCCAAGTGCTGAATGTGAGTTGCCGTGTAACTGAACACAAAACTGGCACAGCAGAGGAGCAAGTGGCTTAGCTGTAACTCAAGTCTTAAACTGAATAAAAGAATAATAAGGAACTATAGGGGCTCCAAGAGAAATGGAGAGGGACTTTGGAATAGCACCTGGAGTGACAGGTCAAGGGGGAATGACTTTCCCATTGACAGAGGGCAGGGTTGGATGGGATATTGGGAAGAAATTCTACCCTGTGGGGGAGATGAGCCCTTGGCACAGGTTGACCATGGAACCTGTGGTTGCTCCATCCCTGGAAGTGCCCAAGGCCAGGCTGGACATGACTTGGAGGAACCTGGTCTAGTGGAAGGTGTCCCTGTCCCTGGGAGGGAATTGGAACGAGGTGAGCATTAAGGCCCCTTCCAGCCCAAGACATTCAATGCCTTTATGACTTCTCACGACTCTATGACTCCATGACTTCCTGACTCTATGATGCACTGGCCCCAGGGGTGGGGTGGGGGCCATTGCCTGGCAATGGAGTTGTTATGAAGAGGGGCATGTGCAGCACTGGCCCCAGTCCATTGACGGATGTGAAAGGAGGAGGGAGCCTGCTGGCGACTTGTGGATTCTCTCATCACTTTTGCTCATCCATTTTATCATCCCTTTTGCTCAACTGTTCTATCATCCCTTCTGTTTTCCCTTTTACCATCCATATTGGTCACCCATTTTATCTTCCCTATAGGTCATCCCTTTCATCATCCCTATAGGTTATCCCTTTTAAGATCCCTATAGGTCATCCCTTTTAAGATCCCTATAGTCTATCCTTTTTACGATCCCTTTAGGTCATCGCTTTTATCCTCCCTATTGGTTCATAGCTTTTATCAGCCCTTTTGCTCATATATTTTAACATCCCTCTAGGTCATCCCATTTGTCATCCCTATTGGTCATAGCATTTATCGTCCCTATTCCCCATACATTTTATCATCACTTTTGCTCATCCCTGCCAGATCTGGTCTGGGCAGGAAGTTCCCCATCTTGTTGGGGCAGACACTATTTTTCCAGACATGGCAACATCCTTGGACACGCTCAGCCTCTCCCAGCTGCTGGATCTTGCCATCGGGATGCCAAACCATGGAGCCGTCCACTTTGCAGCCATGAGAAAACTGCTGCAGGCTGTGCTGGGGCACCTGGACGGGCAGTACCTGATAACCCAGGAACCATGGATGGGCGAGCTGAGTGGTCCCTCACTTGCTGAGTTGGCCACTGAAGTGAAAGAAATGAAGAGGGAGATGGAATCCTACAAGAAAATGTCTGAGGTAGTGGCTCTTCCCAGCACCCTGTGTGCTCCCTCACCGGACAGTCCCTGCCCGCTTCCCCAGCAGGGCTTGGCACTGCACTCACTGCCCAGGCAGCACTTTGGCCACTGGCAGTGGCTCTTTGGCCTTTGGATGGGCTTCAGTACTCTGGCACAGAGCCTGGCTTGGGCAGGCAGCTCTGGGGCTCTCCCTGCTGCCCCTGCCTGTGCCAAGGGCTCCCCAGAGCAGAGGTGAGCATCTCTGGGGACTTCCTGGGTCACCTTAAACAATCCTTTGACCTAAACTGTCTCTCAGGAGGTTGGTGGGATAAAGGCGGAACATTCCCGTGTGTCAGAGGACATCAGGAAGATCCAGAAGGACTGTGACCAGGTGAACTGCTGCCATCAGACAGCTGTAGGTCTGAGACAGCAGCCAGTGGCCTCGGCTCTGCCGGCCACAGGCTCAGCACCCCATGCTCTGCTGGATGCATGGAGAGTGCTGCCCGCACTGCCCTGCCAGCCTGGCTGAGCCAGACCCGGTGCCTCTCCGTACTGGGTGCACCACCTCAGGGGTGAAGGTCCTGCAGGTTTCCAAGGACACTCCCCTGGGTCTCACTCCCACCACTGTTCCCTCCTAGATTCTGGCTGACTTCCAGAATCTCCGTGAGGAGATTGGCTTGATTAAGGCAACAAAGTCCTACATGACACAGAAGATGAAGGAGGTGCTTGCCATGGTGAGCTGCCGGGTGGTGACACCTTTGGGCTCTCGTGGGTTAATGCAGGGTGGCTCCATGAGCCAGGAGTTTGGGGCAGGCTGGGGACGGGGACAGGGTGGGCGGTCCTGGGTCAGTCCTTGTAGCTGAAGGGTCCCTGTGCTGGGAAAACACGCGGTCTGTGCCCTGACTGCCACCACTGCCCTTCCCAGATCAAAAAGATGAAGGAAGACATTGCAAAGCTGAGGGAGGATATGGAAAAGTGGAAAGAAGAGACCAGTGAGCAGATCACTCAGAAAATCGAGTAAGAGGACATCAGAGTGTTTTGTATCCTGTATCAGCGGGTCTGGGAGCATCCTAATTTGGGAACAAGGGACACTGCCCAAGCAGCCCTGGGAAGGCTAAGCCTGCCCCTGAGCCCATCTCGCTGGCCAGGTCTGTGCTGCAGGAGACAAAGAGTGAGCTGAAGAAGATGGAAGAGCAGCAGGAAATGAGAAATTCCATGCTGGAACAGCTGGTGACTGAGACAGCCAACCAAATGCAGGAGAAGGTTTGGTCCTGGGGGAGCATTCCCACCACCTGATGCCTGGTTGGAAGAGCGCTGGTGGGGGGTCCCTGTCACATCCTCTGACTGGCTAGGGCAGTGCGCCCCACGGCACACTGGTCTGTTGGTTCCATCCATCCTATCTCTGAGCTGACTCCTTCTGTCCTTCCCGCAGCTGGGTGAGCTGGAGGAGATAGTGGAGACCGTGCAGGAGGAGCAGGAGAAGGCCAAGGAAGCATGTTCCAACTGCAGCTTCGACTACAAAGTGCTTTTGGGGGAGCTCCTCCAGCGCTGCGAGAAACTCCAGGAAGAGGTGGAATCATTGGAGTCACGGCAGACAGCAGTGGGCAAGGTGGACAAGCTGCTTAGGCAGAGGAGCCAGGTAGGGAGTTGGCAAGATGGGGAGCTTGAGAGTGGGCTGATCGCATCCCCTGGCTGGCTGCACTTTGCTGAAATGCAGGGGAGCTACTCCTGCCACCAGATGAGCTCGGACCAGTCAGCAATATGGAAGGAAATGAAAGCCTTGATGCAAATGCCCTGTTGACACTGAGGACTTGTGGCCACTGGCCGAGTAACCCTGGTCTGTCCCTGTGAGGCAACCAGACCCTGCCTTGCTCAGTACCACCTGTTCTTCCTCCCTGGAGCAGGACCAGGAGCTGCTGCGGCGCATGGAGGTCAGGGTCAGCAAGATTCAAGGGGACTGTGAGGAGCTCAGCTTTGTCTCAGGGAGCCTCAGGAAAGACTGTGAGCAAAAGCAGAAAGACATTGAGGTGGGTGGCTGAAAGGCCTGTGTGGTCAGAACATCCCCCAGGCAGACTCCAGAGGTGGGACCACAAGGAGTCTGTCCCCTTGCCAACCTGCTGACAGCCCTGTGTGGGTTCCAAGTGCCTTTCCTGGAGGTTTGCGGGTAGGGAGAGCAGAGGGTGCTTGGCTGCCCAGGAGACATCAACCCTGCTGTGGTGTCATGGGATGCTTTCTGTGTTGAAA
>VWZD01009948.1:8066-52681 GCA_013396695.1 Sakesphorus luctuosus
CATAGAATGAGATGGTTTTTAAGGTCCCTTTCACTACAAATCTTTCCATAATTGATGTATTGTGTTGGCCTGCTTCCTCAAGCCCACCTTAACCTGTTCTGCAGCTCTGTCCTGCTGGTTCCTGCTTCCATATTTGCTATTTGATACTAGTAAATGATCATTGGGATATTTGAGTAATGACAGATTTAGTTTGTGAAGAGCTGTCCTGACTTAGTAATAAGGCTTGGCTTAGTTAGCTGTTGTACCATTAATTTGGGGTGAATGTAGTTTCCTCTTGTTTATTCATCTGTTTGCCTTAGCAATGAATGTGTCTAACTGCACCAAACTGAAAAGGCCTTGGTTTGGAGAGGTCCTGAAGAAAAAGAGGATGGATTTCACTCTGTTTTCTGTCCCTCAAACACCCTAATAAGCTGTCTGTGCTTTTGATGAACAGCAGATAACATCTCAAGGATGGCAATAACTATCAATGGACAGAAAAGGGGACTGGAATTTGCTTGCAGAAAAGAGTAGGTGTGTAGTTTAGTCCAACAGTGCCAAGAATTCATGGATCCTCTTGGAGCGGGACAGTGGCAGAATGACCTGTGGAGTGAAATGAAGTTGCATAAAACCAACTTGGAGTAGGGCAGGAACATGAATTAAAACGCTGTGGAGTAAATGAGAGAGCTGCTGATCCATTCTTGCTGGCATCCCTGGCAGGCAGGCAGGAATCCAGCCATGGTGTCTACTAAGCACTGCCCTTTTGCACACCTTGGTTTGATGCTGCTGAGTGGGGCCAGGACCACAGGTGTGTGGCATGTGGCATCCAAAATACTCCTAGTGTAGTGGACATGTGGCTTTCCATGAGGTTACACATGTGTATTAAATGCATAACACTTTTGGGCTTTGCAAGTGACTTCAAAATCTGATTATGCATCCTGCTTTTTGCCTTCTTCCCCTCACA
This sequence comes from Sakesphorus luctuosus, assembly GCA_013396695.1. Lineage (NCBI taxonomy): Eukaryota > Metazoa > Chordata > Aves > Passeriformes > Thamnophilidae > Sakesphorus > Sakesphorus luctuosus. Next base: position 9,007 of record VWZD01009948.1, read on the forward strand.
TTTTAAAGCATCTCTCACAGCTGTCTGTCATCCTATCTGGACTGTCCAGGAGGGTTTTTTCCGTTTTCAGTATCAACTGTGTGCAGGTAACACATCCTTCCCCAGTCTGCTGTGTTCAAACACTGCGTTCATGAGCTTTCTGTCGCTCAAGGTCTGTGTGTGTTTAAGATGTCCCATGTAGCAACATCCTTTAAGAGAGACTGAAGAACTCATTAACTTTGAAAATATGACAATAAGGCTATACTTTTTGTGATAAGACATGAAGGAATATTTCATGCTGAAAGCTGAGTCTTTAATTCTACTTTCCTCTCTCAAGGTATCAGTACCTGAATAGACAGAAACTTGCCCTACCTGCGCGCAGTGGTCTCAGCATCACCCGTGGCGCTGGAAGGGAGCAATGGGTCAATTCCCTCTGCTAACTGGTCTGTTTTTAACAGGTTTTGTAGTGCTTTCCGAGCATGAGTTCAGAATGAAGCGGCGATTGGATGAGCAGGAGTCACCTGTGTACGCGTCACAGCAGAGACGTATCACCAGCAGCACCGAAGCTTTCCCACACCAGCACCGTGTGCTTGCTCCAGCCCCTCCGGTCTATGAGGCGGTTTCGGAGACCATGCAATCTGCCACGGGGATCCAGTACTCGGTAACTCCCAGCTACCAGGTGAGTATGCTCATCCCTCAGCCACAGCTTTGTGATCAGCCAGCACTATGTCATTTCTCCAGAAATGACATGAAAGTGATCTGAAAGTGATCTGAAAGTGATCTGAAGTGATCCTTCCCCTGTACTCTGCGTTGGTGAGGCCACACCTTGAGTATTGTGTTCAGTTCTGGGCCCCTCAGTTCAGGAAAGATATTGAGGTGCTGGAGCGGGGCCAGAGAAGAGCAACAAGGCTGGAGAAGGGAGTGGAGCACAAGTGCTGTGGGGAGAGGCTGAGGGAGCTGGGGGTGTTTGTGCTGGAGAAGAGGAGGCTGAGAGGTGACCTCAGCACTGTCTATAACTACCTGAAGGGAAGTTCTAGCCAGGCAGGGATTGGTCTCTTCTCCCAGGCACTCAGCAATAGGACAAGGGGGCACGGGCTCAAGCTCTGCCAGGGGAAATTTAAGTTGGAGATCAGGAAAAAATTCTTTCCAGACAGAGTGCTCAGGCATTGGAATGGGCCGCCCAGAGAGGGGGTGGATTCACCATCCCTGGAGGTTTTTAAACTGAGATTGGCCGTGGCACTGAGTGCCATGATCTGGTAAAGGGACTGGAGTTGGCCCAAGGGTTGGACTTGATGATCTCGGAGGTCTTTTCCAACCCAATCCATTCTATGATTCTATGAAACAAAATTTGATTTTAGTAACCAAAATTTCCTTAAAAAACTAAATTGGACAATATGCTTATCATACATCTCATTTTTAGCATTTACTTTAGGACTGTTGGCTTAATTCATGAACAAACATGGTGTGACTTGGCTTTCTTGGACATGATTCTTTCAATGATTCTCTCAGACCCTGGTCTCTCAATCCCAGAGGCAGGTTTGTGGAGGGCTTTTCCACTATATTTCTGTTTGTCATCAGGAAAAGGTTTCCTCTTGTAACAAACATGCAGTGTCTTGGGTGATCTTAAGCTTAAGAGACTCGAGTGGCATGTAGATTGAAGACATTCAGGAAAATTGAAATTTTTTGGAAAACATAACCCCAGAGTCATTAGGTGGCACTCTTCCCTCTCTTGCCATCTTCACGAGGAGCTGACAGTTGGGAACAGGGACAGTGCACTGGAGATGCTCTCGGTGAAAGAGCAGAGATAGGCTGTTTGTGTGATATTTGTCTTTTCCATGTTTCTGTCGGATTGCATCTTCCACACTTGCAGTGCTGGTAGGCTGCTCTCTGTGTGGAGTGCCTGATTTTACACACAGCTTCATCCTTGCCTCTGCAGAAGGGATGTTCACACTGATAGTAGCAGCCACAGAGCCACAGCAGACCCTTGCAGGGGCTGGAAGAGGGTATGTTGATGCTGGCAGTCCTTCCTAAAAAGAACTTGGATGGATCAGCAAGCAAATCTTTTCTTGTTCTGAGGATTAAATAAAAGAGGCTTGAATGGAAAACTGGGTTTGTGAAAATGATTTTACAAATTGAAACTTTCCTGGTTTAAAGTATGAAAGAGACCCAAAAGTGCATGCCTTCTGTTCCTTTGCCTGTTTTTCAGGGGAAATACCAAGCTGAGTTTTCCCCTGAGCCTGCTGATGTATGCCAGAGTACCTCAATTGAATGTCAAGAGTGTAGAAGCTTGTAAAGATTCACTCACTCAGATTATTGCTTGTGACATGTAGGGAAAGGAGAGAGCCTTGACTGTTGTCAGATTAAAAATCCCATTTTAATCCTTCTTTTGCAGGCCTTTATGTCAGTGGACATACTGGACAGCCAGTGAGTGTGCAGGGTGGGACTACCTGTGTTTGGAACATGTTTGCAGAAAGGGCTCTCCTGTATTTGGAGTATAGGTTGACAGTTGTCTTGGTTTGTTTTTAGGTCTCTCTGGGTCTTCGTTGAAGAAATCAATATTTTTGAGGTCATTAGCAGTCATGCTTAAAGATCAGACTGACTGTGTTCCGCTTCCTTAAATTGTGTTCCTGTGTCTGGAAAGCCTGATCTGCTCTCTGCCATGAAGCCATAGCTGTACCTGATGTCCTCTTTGTCTTGCCAGGTGTCTGCCGTGCCGCAGAGCTCGGGCAGCCATGGGCAGGCCATCGCCACCGTCCACAGTGGCCATCACCACCCTGCGCCAGTGCAGCCCCACGGGAGCCAGGTGGTGCAGAGCCACACACACCCCACACCCCCGGCCGTGCCTGTGCAGGGCCAGCAGCAGTTCCAGAGGCTCAAGGTAATGCCAGGCAGTGCTGCCTGAAGTAAACCAAACACTTCCTAAATCACTGGGGCAACCAGGGACCTTTTTCTATCCTTTTTACCTTCCTGCAAAACCAGCTGGTGATCTCCTAAAAGCTTTCTCGACAAGGATTAGATTATTTTCATGTTTGGAGTCTGCTGAATGCAGAAATGGACTTCTCTTTCTGCTGAAACCCTGTTGTTTCAAATAAAAAAAGAAATTGGACTTGCTAGGAAAATATTTGGGGCAGGAAGGAAAAGGAAAAAGTATTGCTCAGAGTATTTGTATGAATGGGTTAAATTACCAAAACATTTGGTGCTTTTCTGAACACATGGCATATGTGGGTGGTTGTGTGGGAGTAATTTGGGAGTAAGGAAGGCTTTATTCTCAGATTACATGCTATAAAATCCTTAAACAAGAAGAAAAGTCCACCAAAAATAACCCTTGTAAGTACCTACATTTGGAGAAGGCACATACATATCAGTTGATGATTGTTCCTTAATCTCTTCCGAATATGGTTCTGAGCCTTTTCCAGTTTTGATAGAACCCACTGCCCTTTCCTGTTGCTGAATGTGGGACACTTCATTTCTGCAGACCTCTCAAAACAGTTTCTAAAAGAGCAGTTCTTTCTCCCAGTGAAATCCATGGAAAATCCTTTGCTAGTGCAAGGTTGGGGCTATACATGATTCTTTCTTGCTTTGCTGTTGTTTAATTTTAGACAGAAAAGAGGTCCTGTGTGTAGTTCTTTCAGCTGCTGAGAATGTGGCCTGGCTGTTTGAGGCACAGAGACTCAGCTCCAGCTTCAGGCTGTGGCTGTTCTTCCAGTACCTCTGAAAATTGGCTGTTGTTACACGAATAGTTCATTAACCTCTTGCTGTTTGAGGTGTAAAACAATTTACCGCCCACAGTTGCCATTTTCAAAGCTCTTCTATGTTGAACTGAAATGTCTGGCTTTTTGAGAGAAGTGCAAGCATGTACCTGGCAGTCATCTACTACACTGAATATGTGATTTCTACTTTATGCTTATTCTTAGACTTCCATAATAATTTCCACATATGAATGCAGGAAAAGTATTCAGTCTAGTTCTGTTTATCCTAGCAGTCGTTTCAGTGATGGTAAATTTGGAGTATGTTCTTTTTCTCTGAGTAATTCTGCTGATCTCTGTTGCTTTTTTTCCCTTTTCATTTCTTTTTGGCACAGTTTTATCTTGTGGGCCAGAAGTGGGGAGTGAGTACCTCTTATTCAAATGGTGCTGGTAGTACACTAACCAGGCTCACGAGCTTTTTACTCCTTAATTCCTTGCCCAGGCTCAGGGCTAACAGCTGTGTTTCAAATAATATGTGTTTTACAAAACAATGGGAGGTGAAATCAAGTGTTCTCTGCTAATACAATCCATCTGATCTGTCTCCAGGTGGAGGATGCATTATCTTACCTTGATCAGGTGAAGCTGCAGTTTGGTAGCCAGCCACAGGTCTACAACGACTTCTTGGATATTATGAAGGAATTTAAATCTCAGAGGTAATGATCTGCATTTTGCTTCTTCCTTCCAGGTTAGAAAGAGTGTATTTGGACATGGGAGTACAGGGCAGAAGCTAAATTCTGTTCTTTGAGTGCAGAGTAACACAGTTGTGTGCTTTATTTTCTGAAATTTTTCTGAAAATTAAATGCTTCCCTTCGTTTGTACTAACTCTGCTTAGAGTGGGAGTTCACAAGTTCAGCCTTGATAGCTGATTCATCTGGCTCTCTGGTTGTCTGCCCATTAATAATGGTCAGACTTGGGACATGATCTCGTAGATTATAAAATGCTGTCTGGGCTAATAAAATAATGCTAATGTTGCTCTTGAGTTCAGCAACATCTTTATAGGAATCAGTTTTTCATTGTTTCACAGGTTAGAGGTAATGAGGGAGAAAATCTAATGGAGAATTTCTGTGTGGAGAACTTTGTCCCACTGAAAGGTCCCAGAGGATCATGACATTGTTACCTTATTCATTCCTCAGTATTGACACGCCAGGAGTGATCAGCCGCGTATCACAGCTCTTCAAGGGCCACCCAGATTTGATCATGGGTTTCAACACCTTCTTGCCACCTGGTTACAAGATTGAGGTGCAGACCAATGATATGGTGAATGTGACAACCCCGGGGCAGGTTCACCAGATTCCCACTCATGGCCTGCAGCCCCAGCCACAGCCCCAGCCACAGCATCCGTCACAGCCTTCAGCGCAATCAGCTCCGACACCAGCACAGCCGGCGCCACAGCCTACACCTGCCAAAATCAGCAAGGTGAGAGGCTTTGGGTGACCTACACTGATGGCACAGGGATCCTGCTGTCTCCAGCTGAAGCTGGTGTGGACCTAGAGTATGAAAACATAACTTCCTTGCTGCTTTTCCATAGTATTGCACAATCTGCTTCTAAACTTCACACTTCTGCCACTGTATTAGTTCCTCATTTTCCAGCTTCAGGATACAGACATAGTTAATTTGACAGCAATTCAAATAAACTTTTCCAAAATATTAAGGGTTAGGAAATGCTTTGTTGCTGTCAGTGGAGAACTGAAAGACACTCAGAGTATCTGGTAAACAGTATACACATTATTCAGGAAGTGATCCAGCAACCCTAGGAAGGAGGTTCCTAGGTAAAAGCACTGGGCACTCATTAACTGCCTGCTTTTGTGTATGTTGCTTTAGAATAACTTAAGTCCCAAGAAATTCCTTATAAAACAGAGGTTGTGATAAAGATGTTCCTCTTGGTGTGAAAGTGTGTGTATGGTTTCAAAGGCTTAGGGCAATTAAGCCTTTAGGAAACCTATATTTGTTATGTGATGAATTCTGCGTTGCTTGAAGTCTTGTTTTCAGATTGGATTGTTTTTGTAAAGGAGTCTGATTCAGACATCAGCTGGATGGGTGCAGGCAATGTCTACAGGGCAAGAATTTAGGCAAGATGACCATGATGTTGACTCTAGGTATTGGAGTGTGTGCCCAAAACAGAGACCTCTCAATAACAAAGGGAATTTGACTCTCATTTAGATGTAGTCCAGATGTTACTGTCCAAATGGTGTGTTTCACATGACTGGAAACAGAATAGGGTAATAGGCATTCAAGGAGATTACTCTAGATAAAAGATCATGGATTTTAGCCTTAAAATACAGAAATATTTCAGTCGTAGGCAGGGAAAGAATCTCTAAAGTTTCAAGAGTTAATTCCTAAAAACTGCACAGTTAACTAACAATTGGCTGGAAAAGAAAAGAAAAAAAAGAGGAATATGCAGTTAAAAGCAGCAGGATTTAAAATTTGTCAGTTACCTGATCTCTGGACAAACATTGCAGGAACATGCAACCTCCTGTTCAGAAATGGCAAACAAAACCATGCTAAAAGGTTTGCAAAGCTGGAAACTACAAATCATTCCAGAATGAATTTATCTATGCCAGTTGCCAAGGATTTTTTTTCTGAAGAAGTATTGCATGCTCTCAGTGAAGAGAGAGCATGTAATACTTCTGTTTCTCTCTAACAGCCTGAAAAAAGTTGGCCTATCTTTGCTGAAACTTTAAAATGAACCTGGGGGACAGGCTAGATAATGAGGTGATGAACCTACCAGGCAGGTAAAGCTGTAGGTGAGCAAGGCCTTATAACAGGATATTTCTGGCCATCCTAAGATGTTTTTATCTATACTGTCAGTCCTGAAAATTCTGTGTAACACAAGTTTTGAAATTTAAAAGATGAGGGGAATAAGTACTTCCATTTAAAATTGCTCCCTCAAAACTAAAATTTCCCCTGGTTGTTTGGTGTCCATTAGGAGTATTCAAAAGAATTACTTGCTGCCTGCTCTTTGTCTCAAGAATTTCCAGTTTTCCCTTGCTATTGCCTTTATACATCCCAAAATTCTTCACTAGGGGCAAAATAACTTAGAATTGGAGCAAGCCACACCTATGCATTCTGGTTCTGTTAAATTTTTGAGGTACTTTGTGTCTCTTTGTCAGGGTTCAGTCAGTCCAAAGTAATTAGGAAGCAAAATCAACTTTTTTACAGCAGCTTGAATGGTCCTGGTGTTTTGTCTTCGTGGTGGGGTTCATTCTTTGCTGGCCCACTAAATATTTGTCTATCCCTAAGTGGATTAGAAGTGTCTTTATCCTAAACATAAAGGAATCTGGTGATTTCTAACACAGCTTGTTTTCTTCTCAGCCATCGCAGTTGCAGGCACATACTCCTGCGAGCCAGCAGACTCCCCCGATTCCACCGTACGCATCACCGCGCTCACCGCCGGTCCAACCTCACACGCCTGTGACAATCTCTCTGGGAACCACACCATCCCTGCAGAACAATCAGCCCGTGGAGTTTAATCATGCCATCAACTATGTCAACAAAATCAAGAATCGGTTCCAGGGTCAGCCAGACATCTACAAGGCCTTCCTGGAGATCCTCCATACATATCAGGTGAGTTTTAAAAATAACAAATTTGGGCCTCTATGTGGTTATTTTTCTGCCTTGAAGAGGTAACTGTGTCTGTCCAAAACTTGCATTTGGGTCTTCTGCTGAATTGGCAGTGGCCAACAAGGGATCATAGCATGGTTTGGGTTGGAAGGGACCTTAAAAATCCTCTAGTCCAGCCCTTTGCCATGGACAGGGACACTTTTCACTAGGTCAGGTTGCTCCAAGCCCCATCCAGCCTGGTCTTGAATTTTGCTTAAACTAAGCAGAATTCTTGCAAGTTGAAAGATTACATAGCAGCATGAAGTAATAGATTTCAGTCCCTCATCTTTGTTTGGAAGTGTCTGAAATGCCTGTCTAAAAATTGGATTTGATGTTTTTCCGTGGGTATATGTCGAGAAGAGACAACGTGGCTGTAGCTCTATGTTAAAAGCAAAAAATCCACTTCCTTGATGAGGGTCCTACTAGTCCAGGGCCAGTTGGACATTTAGTATACATTTTATAGTATATATAACTGTAGATATTTAGAATATATGAGTCATACATTAACATAGTATGATGGTTTACTTGAGAAGCCGAGACCTTTGTTGTGTCATTCCTTGTCACCAAGGGTTTGTTTATTTTTATTTTGTCACTTTAAAACGTTTGTGCATCCTTTCTTCTGACTCTTCTCTTTCCCCTGGCAGAAAGAGCAGCGTAATGCCAAGGAGGCAGGAGGGAACTACACTCCGGCCCTGACAGAGCAGGAGGTGTATGCGCAGGTGGCGCGCCTCTTCAAGAATCAGGAGGATCTGCTCTCAGAATTTGGGCAGTTCCTGCCTGATGCCAACAGTTCTGTGGTGAGTAGTCTTGGACATGGGCTGAAGTACACAGTGAAAATTGGTCTGTATGCAGCCAGACTTCAGAAAAATGTGCAATTGCTGTTGGTTTCTTGGGTTTTTGGTGGGGGTTTTTTGAGTGATCTTTTAGCGAGTGTGGGAATAGGGTCAGTGGGATAGACTGTTTTCTTTTAAGTAATTTCTATTTTAAATACAATTCCATTGCCTAGAAGGGTTGTTCTAAGATTGCTGTAACTACAGTAAAATACATGGGACATCTAGAGCTAGGAGGAGCAGACACCCCACCTGGAGTGCTGTGTTCAGCTCTGTGGTTCCCAGTACATTGACCTGTCAGAATGAGTCCAGAGGAGGCCACAAAGATGATGAGCGGGATGGAGCACCTCTGATGAGGAAAGGCTGAGACAAGTTGGATTGTTCAGCCTGGAAAAGAGAAGGCTTAAAGGTGACCTAATCGTGGCCTTCTAGTACCTGAAGGGAGCCTAAAGGAAAGATGGAGATGGACTTTTTACGAGAGGATAAGGGGGAATGAATTAAAACTAAAGAGAATAGGTTTAGATTAGATACTAGAAAAAAGTCTTCCCTGTGAGAGTTGTGAGGCTCTGGCACAGGTTGCCCAGAGAAGCTGTGGCTGCTCCATCCCTGGAAGTGTTGAAGATCAGGTTGAACAGTGTTCTAAGCAACCTGGTCTAGTGGGAAGGTGTCCCTGACCATGGCAGGGGGCTGGAACTGAATAATTGGTAAGATCCCTTCCAATCCAAACCATTATGTGATTCTTTGATTTTGTGTGGAACTCAGCCCTAATGGTCTAATGGGTTTGTTTCTGAACAAGCTGTTGAGTAAGACTACTGCAGAGAAAGTGGAATCAGTCAGGAATGATCATGGGGGCACAGTGAAGAAGCCACAGCTCAACAACAAGCAGCAAAGACCCAACCAGAACGGTTGTCAGATCCGACGGCACTCGGGGCCTGGAGCAACCCCTCCAGTGAAGGTAAGAGTATGTGCTGCTCCTTCAGCAGCCCTGTTTGTCTCAGGAGGCTGTGGCAGAGCAGGATGTTTTCCAAGGCCATGTGATTTTTGTGGTGCAGGCTGCAGCTTGAAAACATGGAAACTAATGCTTGTCTTTAAAGGAAGCTTTTGCAAGTCCTTGTTTCCAAGCACAAGTCTTTGCCTCTGATTTTTGCAAAGTAATGATGTTACTGAGGGTGGGAATAGTTACTTTTAATGGCTTGGGAAAATAGGGCTTTCACCACTTTATTAGGAATATGTAGTTTTATTAGCAGTGGTTAGTGAGGGAGAGTTGTGGAGTGTGGAGACAGAAGTCTTAGTAATCCCACAAAATACATCTGTCCAAAATTTGTATCCAATGTTCCTAAGGCATGTAGGAAAAGATAAGCTCAGGGAAAGATAAAGGTGTGCCTGAAAGTTTTGTTGTAGTAGAACTTGGAGCAGATGCAGTGGAATTATGTTTGCTCATCTTTCCTGTGATAAAACTTTTAATACAATGATGATTATTCTCTCAGCAGAGTTTGCCCATTTGAAATGATGCACAATTTTTGAGAGCAGTGAGGCTTTGGTAGTGTACCAAAAGTTGTCCTATGGCCAGGTGGCTTTGTGTTTGTGCATGAAGGATAGGTTTGCTTGCTTTATTTGAAGGCAGTGTATCTTGCTTTCTGATGAAAAGCACTAGCAGGCATAATTGTATCATCTAAAGCCTGTGATTATGTCCCCTGCTGCCCTTTCTCCTCCTCTTCAAATCATGAGCAGCAAAATAAAACACATTTTGGAGGCAGCTTTCAGCCTTTCTGAGGATGGAGGGTGCAGGGCTGGTATGGGGAAAATAAAAGATCCTGCAGTGGAATGCAAGAATTATAATTCTGTGGAGGTGTGAGACTTACAGGACTGTGTGACTGCTAGGAAAAAACACTCTAGTAGTTTTGCAAACTAGTTAGAAAAATAAGATATATGTAGTGTGATTGAAACAATCAGCTAGTTACAGAAAAGAATGCAACAATGTATTACAAATATGTGGAGTTGTATGCTAGTTATTAACATTAATAACTTGTAACACAAGTTTTAATGGTTGTTTCCTTCCAAAAAAGCAACCTGTCTAGTATTTGGAAGCACGTGGTGGGGTCAAGAAGCTGACACCTATGTGTGAGAGATAAATTTTCTCAACTTGCTGAACACCCCTTTTTTTTTCTTGCCCTTTTTTATTCTTAACAGAAGAAACCGAAGCTGCTTGGTTTAAAAGACCAGTCTTTGGCAGAAGCCAGCAAACATGGTGTGGGGACAGAATCTCTCTTCTTTGAGAAGGTGAGAGATGTGCTACAGAGGTTGCATGTCATTGATGTATGTCCTTTGTTTATATACATCTGGATTTTTATCACACTGAAGTATGTGAGGTTTACACCATGCTGATAACATTTCTCAGCTTGACCTTAGATGTATTCTGTGACCTCTAAGTCAGATCCATTGAAATTTTTAAAAATTGGTGATGTTTTTTACATGTGTCTTTTTTTCCAAAGCTCCTTCTCCAGCTTTCCACCTGCTGCTGCTGCAGTTTATTGCAGGAATGGGAAATTTTTCCTGTAACCCACACTCCAAATTGTTTTCCCGTTTATGAAATCGTTGTACAGCTGATGTTGTGCATGGCATGTCTTACTGTGTTGGCACAGCTTGTGCCCATCCACAACCAGCTGCCTGCAGTGGGGAAGCTCAGTTTACAAGGCAGCTGATTCCCATTTACATTGGGTTGGGTTTTTTTTTTGCCCTGAGATATTAATCTAATTAATTGCACAGTTGTTACCTGTTGCTCACTTAACACACAGAACAACCAAAGGAAACAGGGGATGTTTCCAAGTGGTACCTTGTCATCTTCTCTAAGATGTCCATACATTTCCTTGTAGCTCAGAGGGGAGTATACAATGAACTTAAAACAGTCTTTTTAGGTAATATTCATGTGTTGATGACAGTGTTGGTTGCTCCCTGATGATGTGGTGAATTTTGCAGCATACTGGGGACCACCTGATGGTAACTGGAAACAAATTTATTCCTTGTAGGATGTGTGGGTGTTAATATGAGTAAACTTGGAAATCCCTCCTGTGGAATTATAACCATAATGACAAATCTCTTAATAATGACAGATCTTTGTCTGTTGCACAGATCCAACTGTTCTCATGGGAAAGGTAATGGTGTTGGCATGAACAGTTTGGTTTCTTCATTCTGTGAAGATCAGGGTTACAGAAGCAGGATTGTCTGTGATAACCCAAGCTGGAAGCAGGCAGAGACTGGAGAGGTGTTACCCTGGGCACGGGTCTCATACCTCTGCTCCCTACTTGAAATGTTCTCTGGAGTTTAAAGGCAGCCTGAGTGGGTTTGTGGCTATGCAGTTATGACTGATGCTGTCCACAATTCCAGCATTTTGTAATACAGCTGTTAGGAGGTTCTTTGCTTAATTCTGTACCTGCAACTCCTTTCTTAGAGTAATGCTCCAGTGCTGACCTTGCAGGAGATCCCCAGCATGAGAATGGCTCCCATCAGTACCAGTTTCTCTAGCCCTGTGTGCAGGGCAAATTCTCTATGTTAAGCTCACTTAAAGATTTCTGTGCATCACTGGGAAGCACAGTGTCAAATTCAGGTTTGCTGGATCTCACCCTGTTCGATCTCACCCTGACAGCAACTCTTGCTCTCTTTTCTCCTCTCCATTAGGTCCGCAAAGCTCTGCGTAGCACAGAGGCATATGAAAACTTCCTCCGCTGCCTGGTTATTTTCAACCAGGAGGTGATCTCCCGGGCTGAGCTTGTGCAGCTGGTTTCTCCATTCCTTGGGTAAGTGCAGCCCCTTTCCCTACACAAGGCAGAAAGCTTAATCTTCTTGGTCTTGTTTCTGTTGTGGAGCCAGGAGAGAAACACAAACCTTCATGGTTTTCTGCACTGCTCTTTCATATTCCTTATCTGAGAGAGAGGGATTCCCAGCTCTGTCTTGAAAAGCATCATGCAAGAGCTGTGCTGGTGTTGCTTGCTATGTTTCTTCCTTTTCCAGAAGAGCAAACAAAATTATTTGTCAGCCTGCTGTTGCAAATTCTTGCTTTGGAATCACAGATCATTTCACTTGAGAAAAGATTGAACACCTAATTATATAGGAAATATCCCTCCAACAAAAAGACTGCTGATAGAAACTTGCTGAAGTTTTCAAAAAGCAGCTGAATTCTGTTGTGAAGCAAAAAAATTTAAGGAACACTATAGTTTAAATAGGAACTATTACTTCCATGATTTTCAGTAGTGCACAGAACAACTCTATAAATTGGCTAAAACAAACTGATACCCTCTCATTAACTTTGGGCATTAGGATTAATGTTCCTTCTGCCTGCAAAATTGAGTTTCTGGTTCCAAGGGAGAAGGCAGTAGCAACATAAACTGGATTCAGGACCCCACTGCAGTAGTTACTGTGCAAAGAAACTGCCCCAAGGAGCTTCAGGATAATACCTTTATGTAAGGTGTAGTATTTGACACACACAAAAAGAAGCCCCTGTATTTCTCTCATCTACTGACTGTGCTCCTAACTATAGGGATGAATATCTGCATTGGGGAAAGTATAATACAGGGGGTTTTATTCTGGAGTTGGACATTATCTTTTGCAATGAATAAGTAGTGATTCAATTAGTCTCAGTAACAGGTTCAATTCCTCATATCGCTGGAGCTTTGTATGAGAGGACCTGAATAAATAGAGTATTTTTAACTAATAAATTCTTCAGAAAACTTTACAAACAGGTCAACCTGGGCCTTGCAGGCCAAGGCTTCTCCATGATTTGTGCTTCTCTGTGTAGTCTGGTTGAAACAGTTGCTCAGCACTGTAACCTTTTGCAGTGTAGTTATAGAATCTGGGATTGAACAGAGAGAGTCCTCTCTCACCAAATTGATAATTTCAGAGGGTTTTCTTGGGCACTCTCTGTAGCAATCGGTTCTAGGCTGTCCTAGTTCAGCAGGTGAGACCAGTTGTCACTGTGGGTGGGGGGACCAAAGCTATGTATTCTACCCCCATCTATTCATTCCCAAGGTCAATGGCCCATTTGCAGCAGCTTCCCAGGGAGTCGTTAGCACCTCCCCTCCCAGCCTGAGGGGGCGTAAGTGCTAATGGGCCATCAACAGTCCAAAAATAGCCCATGACTCACAGAGTTAATCACCCATTGTGTGAGTCCCCGCCCCAGGGGAGGGACTGGATGCTCCCTGAAGGTACAAAAAGGGGTAGGTAAGAAGACCTGGGGACCCTTTTGTTGGACCCAGAGGAGCAGCAGGACCTTGACAGGAGGAGACCACCACTCCGGACCACACCACAGCCATCACCTGTACCAACAGGTTTTTTCACTTCTTTTTGCTTTGGACTTGGGGGAACCACACAGGTCTCACACAAGGGCTAACAAACCCCTTTGGGTTTGTACCCCAGGGCCCTGGGTTACACAGCTGGGTTCTGGGAGTTGACAGCAATTCCCCTTCTCGTCAGGGTATTTACTGTATTATTATTATTAAATTGTGGCTCTGACTCATAATCTCTCTTGTGTTGAGTTCATTTCTCCTGCTGGTTTACCTCTAAACCAGCACATAGGCTCAGCATCACAGCTCAGCACTGTTTGATTTCTACTCAGCTTGTTTTTTCTCTTCATTCCTCTTATTTGTAGGAAATTCCCAGAATTGTTCACTTGGTTTAAAAACTTTCTGGGGTATAAAGAGTCTGTTCACATGGAGACGTATCCGAAGGAACGGGCTACTGAGGGGATTGCCATGGAGATAGACTATGCCTCCTGTAAGAGGCTGGGCTCCAGCTACCGAGCCTTGCCCAAGAGCTACCAGCAACCCAAGTGCACAGGGCGGACTCCGCTGTGTAAAGAGGTAAGGTGGGAATTGTGTGACACAAGACAGCTCCTAACAGCCTTTTAAAGGAATGGAGCAAGGGCAGGCAAAATGGAACAGGATGGAGGATTTATTTTATATCCTTGCACAGTGTTCTAAAGGTTCTTGGGGATGTTGGAGCATGTCTGGTGGTGCTGGGCATGGAGCTGGGGCCAGGCAGCTGCCTGCTTAGCACTGATCCAGCACTGATCCATGCTGCTCCTGCACCCAGGGGTGTGTGGGCATCACCATCGTGGCTCAAGATCATCACGGTTTGTGTCACAGCCTGAGGTCAGCACACCTGTAGTATTCCTGGTGTCACTCCTCCAAACATCTGGCTCATATCCAGAACCTATTGCACAGGGTGAAGCATCAGTCTAGGAATTGGATTAGGCTGAAAGCTGGCTACGAGTTGTGATACCTGTGTGGCTTTGATGGTTGGCATCAGCTCCTCTCCAGTGGTGTTTGTGAAAGGATTGCATTTGAGCATTGGGAAGCATGTGGAAAAAAACCCCACTAAATAGTTATGATGCTTAATTACTGACATACCTAACACTTGCACATTTTATTTATGATGTTTTATGTAGTACAACTTGTGAAAGGAATATTAAGATTACAAACTCAAGCACTCCAAGTAGGAAATGATAGAACTAGTTTTCTCTGTGGTCATTAAGTAATCTCAGGGATCCCTTACAAGATAGCCTGTAATTCAAGATTATTGTTACCTTTTGACCAAAATTCTCAATTAATCTGCTTTCAGAGTTGTGTCTAGGCCAGCTTTAAAATAAAATCATGTTTCCCATAGACAGATTGTCCCATGTATTCCCTCTCATGCCTCTTTATTTCTCTCTGAAATGCTGAGGTTTTAATTTAACTTTTGACACATCTCCCAAAAACATCTTGTGTGATGCAGTTACAAATTTTTGTCCCTGTGAGAATCTAATGACTCAGTTGTTCAGGCTTCTTGTTTATGAAAACTGGGCCTGGCTTTCAAGACTGCTTGCCAAAGTCATTGTTTCTTTGGCATCTTTGAGATTGGTTTGTTTTTTGGGTTTTGGGGGTTTTTTAAATGTTCTGTTCTTGTATTGAGAGCTGCAGGTGCTTAGCTGCTTTGTCATGGAAAGTGGTAGTTAGGTATGGATTTATAATCCCAATTAGCCTCATTTGGAGGCAGCAACTATGTCCTGTCTAACAGTCAGGTCTGCTGTGGTGACCACCGTGTTGGCAATGGCAAAAAACACGCAAGGAACCAGCTGGTTGCAGTTGACTAATCCAAAGTAGCTCCTGTCACCTCTGTTTTTTTCTTCCCTTGCAGTTTTTTTCCTAACAGCCCCAGGTAGTGAATTTTTCAGACTGCCTGGATGGTTGGGGTTGCTCTGTGAATACTGGGCTTTGGAGGGGGCACACAGTTTTTCCAACTGGGGAAGTAGATCCTCCCATTAGAAACCTAGGCTTGGAGCTGGCCAAGCATGGCCTCCTTGGAACACTAACCATGACTCTTGTTCTTCCTCTGTCTCCCTCAAAGGTTTTGAATGATACTTGGGTCTCCTTCCCATCCTGGTCTGAAGACTCCACATTTGTGAGCTCCAAGAAAACACAATACGAGGAGCACATCTACAGGTGTGAGGACGAGCGTTTCGAGGTAAATTGTTTTTTCTTTGATTCATGTCTCAGAAAGCTCTGTTCTGTGAACAGTTAATAAGCTTGATGTAATGATAACTTTAATACTGCATCTTTTTATTGTGTCTGTTACAATAAAAATTTTTTGGCGTAAAAGCTTGTGTTCTCTTAATGCAAGAAGCAGTGGCTGCATAACCGCTAACTTACCATCCCTGCCCCTCGCTTTTTGCGTGGAGCTCTTTGTTCACCCCACTCCACATTTAAATTGTTGAATGGACAGCATAGTATTGTTGCATATTTTCTGTTCTTGGTGCCCATGTAGTGCATGAGAACATGCATTCCCCTGTAATCATCTGAAAAGCTGATGATGTTAAATGACTGACATCAGGATGTTAAATGACTGACATCTTGACTGGAAATGGAAGTTAGCTTGACAGTTACCTGAATCCACTCAGATTTGGCACGTGCTTTTGTAGAGTAACTGTCAATTGTGTTCTGTTCCCAGCTGGAAAATGTAATTCCTGACCAGTATCGTTCTGGTAGCCTTTAAATTCTTACGCAGTGTTATGAAAGTAGCAAATAAAATATATTTGGATTGTTTTAGAGCTGAACACAAAACGGCTCTAGTATGCCTTGTTAAACAGGCACAGCTTCTTGTTTCATGTCACTTGAATGTTTGCTTCTGTGAAGTATCATGTTTTGTCTATTCAGTGACAGCTAATGCACTGTTCTCTCCAGCTGGATGTTGTCTTGGAGACCAACCTGGCAACGATCCGTGTTCTTGAGGCAATCCAGAAGAAATTGTCGCGCTTGTCTGCTGAGGAGCAGGCCAAATTCCGGCTGGACAACACTCTGGGGGGCACTTCGGAGGTTATCCACCGCAAGGCTCTGCAGAGGATATATGCTGACAAAGCAGCTGACATCATCGATGGGCTTCGGAAGAACCCCTCTGTGGCTGTTCCCATTGTACTGAAAAGGTACTGAGTGCCCTCGCACCCTGCCCCAGGCGCTCTTCCAAAGGGTAACGCACTGTACGTGGTCCAAGTTTATAGAAAAGTGGCTAATTTCTTCCCCTGAGGAGTGTGACCTCAACAAGGCTGTAAATTTGCCCTGAAAGGTTGCAGGTGCCCCATCCCTGGATGTGTTCAAGTCCGGGGGAACAGGGCTGGGAGCAACCTGGTCCAGCAGAAGGTGTCCCTGCCCATTGTGTGGGGGCAGAACGAGATGAGATTTCTGATCCCTCCCAACCCAAACCATTCCGTGATTCTATTATTCTATGAAATTAAAAAGTTCATTTATGTTCTGGTCAGTTGGTGTATTCCATAATAATCACCTAGAAAGCGGGATTTACCCTTCTGAAATAAAATCCTTACAGCTCAGCTGGAAAAATATAGAGCTTTTGTTGTTCCCTGTTAAACCTTATTTCTTCCCTGATGTCAGCACCATGTTTAATATAGGGAAGCTACTGTGTGGATTGTCCCAGGGCTAAATGTGATCCCTTTCCAAATTCCATGGCTGTATGTGCCCATGGGCAGAGATCGTGGTGGCTTGTGCGACACTCAGATTCCCAGTCCTGTTTCTGTTGTCAACTTCCCCTTCCTCAGTTAAGAAAAGGGAGTGGATGCTGCACTCCCTGGGGAAGCTCGAGGAGATGTCTAAGCAGTAGATAATCTTCCTCAGTCTCTTTTTGTTTCTGTGGGACTGTTGGTCCTGTGTTTAGGGTTCTGGAGATGGGGGTAGCAACCTTCCCAGGATACCTGCAAGGTCCCAGTTTCCCCTCTCTGCTGCAAGGACACTGTTCTTGAACTGAATCAGGGATACTTTGCTTGGGATACTGAGTAGAGGTTCAGGAGCCCAGTCTCAGGACACTCAGGTGCCCATGCTTTGTTCATTTTCCAAACTAAGCTGCTCCTGTTCCACAGCTGGAGCTACCTGACTTTCTGGGGATTTCTGAGAGACCAGGGCCAGCTGTTTTGGCATTTCTGTTCCTTTATCCCCTCTCCCTACTGTGGACAGTGGGGCTGCTTTGTTTAGGTGGTTTCACTTAGATGTGAAAGAAACCTAGAATGCTTTCTCGAAAAGACCATGTACGGGGTGCTCCTTTCCGTGGGATATCTTTCACTCCTACATATTTCATCAGAAGTTCAGCTCTTCTCAACACTCACCAGGAACCACAGGCCTAAGTTTTTCTTACATGCTCAGCTCTAAGCTCACCCTTGTTTTCTCAATCCAAGGTTAAAGATGAAAGAGGAAGAGTGGCGAGAAGCCCAGAGGGGGTTTAATAAAGTCTGGCGAGAGCAGAATGAGAAGTACTACCTGAAATCCTTGGACCACCAGGGCATCAACTTCAAGCAGAATGATACCAAGGTCCTGAGGTCAAAGAGTCTCCTCAATGAGATTGAAAGCATCTATGATGAGGTAAGATGGTCATCAATAATTTCCTTCCCTCAAGCTTCTGTACTTTGCTAGTGCAGTTTCAGTTTCTGTTGGGTGGAGAGAGATAATTTAGGCTGATTTTTGTGCTGTATTTCTTTTGTAGAGGCAAGAGCAGGCTTCAGAAGACAATGCTGGAGTCCTTACAGGCCCACACCTCTCACTAGCCTATGAAGACAAGCAGATCCTGGAAGATGCTGCCTCTCTCATCATTCACCACGTGAAGCGGCAGACGGGAATCCAGAAAGAGGACAAGTATAAAATCAAACAGATCATGTATCACTTCATTCCAGACCTGCTGTTTGCTCAGCGAGGTGAACTCTCAGATGTGGAAGAGGAGGAAGAAGAAGAAATGGATGTGGATGAAGCTACTGGGGCTGCAAAAAAGCACAATGGTGTTGGGGGCAGTCCTCCCAAAACCAAGCTGATGTTCAACAACACAACGGCCCAAAAGCTGCGGGGCATGGATGAGGTCTACAACCTCTTCTATGTTAACAGTAACTGGTACATCTTCATGAGGCTGCACCAGATCCTGTGCTCACGGCTGCTGCGGATCTGCACCCAGGCCGAGCGGCAGATCGAGGAGGAGACACGGGAACGAGAGTGGGAGAGGGAAGTGCTGGGCATAAAGCGAGACAAGAGTGACAGTCCTGCCATCCAGCTGCGACTGAAAGAGCCCAGTGAGTGACTTCTGACTGAAGGCTGGGGGAGAAAGGTGCTTCTGTTTGTAGCATGATGACAGGACTTGTTTGGTGTCTTCAGACATGTGACAGCAGTGACCCTTTAAGATTGGGGGTTCTCTTTTGTTATCCCTGGTCAGCACTGAGGAGATGGAAGAATGTGGGGAACATGGGACTTGAATAGCAGAAGTTATTTCATAAGAGCTTTCATTTTACACTTGCATACCTAAAGTAGCTTCAAGCTCCCTAACTAAAACCTTTTTAAAAAGTCTTTCAGGAATAAAAGCCTCATGGAGGGAGGCTAGAGCTAGAAATAAAGAGATTAAGGAAAGAACTGTGGCCTTAAAAGGAGTTACTTGTGTTCATAAAAAACAAGTTTAACCCTATTCCAGTAACTTAATCTTTGGCTTGAATGTGTCACCTGAGGACCAAAACTCGAAGCAACCCTTCCTGGAGGTGGTACCTTCATCTCTCCCCTTCTCTTTTGTTGCAGTGGACATTGATGTTGAAGACTACTACCCAGCCTTCCTGGACATGGTGCGCAACCTCCTGGATGGGAACATGGACTCATCACAGTATGAGGACTCCCTGCGCGAGATGTTCACCATCCATGCCTACATTGCCTTCACCATGGACAAGTTGATCCAGAGCATCGTTCGACAGGTGACTGCCAGAAAAGGCTGGGGAGTAGGTGGGATGGGGAGAAGGCAGAGAAAGCAGACAGGTCGTTTGCTGCAGTGAGAACCCAGGTTCACACTGGGGGCAGTGTTGTATACCTAAATGGAGAATTTCAAGGGTAAGCAGGTTAATTCAAGGTGTTTCTTAACCCAGCTCTTTAACCTTCATGTAAAGACATGGTAGAAGGTAATTTCTGATCCATTTAAATTATTGAGAATAACCTCTACCTGTATACGGAGTTCTTTTTGCTTTTCAGATGTTTTAGGATATAAATATTCAAAGCAGCTCCAGAGCTAATCTAGCTTTAACTTTGAAAAAAAAATTCCATGACATTTAAATAGTTTCTTTCCTTTACATCAGTGCTGTAGGAGCACTGCATGCCTTTTCTAAAAAACTTTGTCTCTTTTATCTGCTGGAGTAGCTCATTTTGGCTCGTAAACTCTACTCCTTTTATTGGGCTGGTAGGAAGAATGTGTGAGCAAGGGAAAAATTCATGTGCCTTTTTATACTGCAAAGAACAAAACCAGACACAAATGGCTGGAAGTGGAGTGGCCTGAATGGCCCTACTCTTTCAGAAGAGTAGAGCTGCTCTTCAGAAGCCCTTCAGTCCAGAGATTAACTGAATTCAGAAGACAATTGGGAGACTTTTTATTTTTAAACTTGTACAAAATACAGATTTGATCCTAAACCTCTCACCCTTCTCAAACACAGCAGCAGCCCCTTGGTGAGGAGGATGGATATACTGTGTCATGGTGCTGTGGCCTGCCTTCCCCTGCTGCTAATCAGAATGTTCCCTGCCTGTAGTTTTTCTCTGAGTAGTTGTACTTTGCCACCTCCTAATTTTTTTAAATATATTGTGGCTTTTTTACATAGCAGCAGAAATCTTCTTCAACTGAAAGAAGCGAAACTCATGCATTTTCAACTTCTTTTTTTTTCTGTTTGAGTTTAAACCCATGGTTACATCCTTATTTGTTTCTATTCTGTGCTGATAGGCATGTAGCAACCTCCCTGGCAAACACTTTCCCCGTTCTTCCTTTTTGCAGCTCCAGCACATAGTGAGCGACGAGATCTGTGTGCAGGTAACAGACCTTTACCTGTCCGAGAACAGCAATGGAGCCACAGGAGGCCTTCTTGCTTCCCAGTCTTCTCGTACGCTTCTGGAGGCCGCGTACCAGCGCAAAGCGGAGCAGCTCATGTCGGAGGAGAACTGTTTCAAGGTAAAGCCAGGCTGTGAATCAGTGTAAAAGCAGCATGAGGTGAGAGGGGTGCCTTTTAAGAAGGGAGAGGCACCAGTCTTTAAAAAAGAGAGCCTTGTTTAGGCAGCCAAAAATGAAGAAAATTAGCCCCATCTGTCTTGGGTTGAGCTGGCAAAACGCCAACTACCCAACACAGGGGGTTAGAGCCTCCCTACCCCCCCACCAGGAAAAGGGAGAAAGGAAAAAAGAACCTCTGGAAGCTCCAACTAGGTTTATGCTTAAACTAACTATATATATTTATACAGAAACGAGAAAATTAAAGGAAACAACAATATAATACACACTTACACAAGTTAGAAATAACCAGAAATAACTCCTCACTCCCCATTGAACACAAATCCCAGTATTCTAACTAAAAATCACTCCAGAGAACTCAGTCCCCAGAGGGACAGATTGAAGCAGAGAGAAAGACTAAGAACAAACATTTTACTTCCATAAGATAACATGATGGTAAGCTGGTGCTCTGGGCCTGGTCCTCCCTGTACCTCCTGGGATGGCACAGTGCATCCTCCTGGGACCACAGTTTGACGCAAGTGACCAAACCACTCCCATAGTGGCTCTTACCCTTTGAGATGAGGTCAGAATACGGTATGAAATACTGTTGGCTAGAAGAAGTCAGCTGTCAGCTAGCTCAGCCCAGCTCAAGTCAGCTGACAGTCTTAGGCCTAGTCTGAAATCTAAAGCCTAAATTTAGGCCTACCTAGCTAAACCCATAACACCATCCCAGCCAAAACCAGGACATGTTGCCAGCTTTTGGGACATAGATCAATGTGTATGTAAGGGCCCCTCAGAAATGAGTTTTCAAGGAGGAATATATTTCCTGGAACATCAGTCAATACCCCCTGTGCTTCACAGCAGCTTTGGGTTGTACCATACTGACTGCTTGGCTGTTGCTGATTTTAATTTGTTAGTTCAAACTCTCCTGTTTCTCTCGTGTCTCAATTTTGTTGACTGGGGGGAAATCTGCTCCTACTGACTGGGCATTAAATCACTGCTGCCTGCATACATTGCTAATAAACTTGTGCTAATCAAATCCATACTTCCTTTGCTGAAGAGGCAGGAAGTGGTCAGGCACTTTCTGAGCCAGTAAAGTACTTTGGATAAAAGCCTCAGTGTGTAATATCTCTTCATTTGCCCTCCCACTTAATAAGGGGCTCAAGAAGATTTCCCTTAAAACTCTACCAACTTTCTTCATTCTCCCCTTGCCCCAGTGAGATGTGAAAGTGTTTTTTTCTATTTCAAACCTCTTGATGAAGTCCCTTCTGCTTTTTCCTTATAGCTCATGTTCATTCAGAGCAGAGGTCAAGTTCAGTTAACCATTGAACTGCTGGACACAGAAGAGGAGAACTCAGATGACCCTGTGGAAGCAGAGGTATGGGCAGCTTGTCCAGAGAGCTGACTGAGGGTCGGTGTTGCACTGGACCAGTGTGTCCAGTTGATTGGTGGTGTGGTCCCTTAGCACAAGACAAAAGAAACATCGAGACATGCCATAAAACTTTCAATGATGTGAGCAGGCAAATCCTTCTTGGCTTATTTTGTATTAGAAAATGCTCAAAACAACACAGAGAAACATTGTACCTGCCTTTTGGGGGTAAGGTGCACAGAGCCTTTAAAAGTGACTTCCATCTTAGCCTTATTAACCATCCCACGTTTGGTGGGAAGGCAGCGGCTGATGTGTGCTCTGTGCTTGCTTCCAGCGCTGGTCGGACTATGTGGAGCGGTATATCAACTCCGATTCTACCTCCCCTGAGCTCCGGGAGCACCTGGCCCAGAAACCTGTCTTCCTGCCCAGGTGAGTGGCCAGGCTGAACTGTGAAAGGACCTTATGGACCATCTAATTCCAACTCCCTGCCATGGGCAGGACACCTTCCTCTAGACCAGGTTGCTCCAAGCCCCATCCTTCCTGGCCTTGAGATCTGCCAGCTACATCCAGCCTGCTAATGCCAGAGAGTGAGCACTAATTCCAAGAGAGTTTCTCTGATTTGCAGGAATCTGAGACGGATCCGTAAGTGTCAGCGTGGTCGGGAGCAGCAGGAGAAGGAAGAAAAGGAAGGAAACAGTAAGAAGTCCACGGAGAATGTGGAGAGCTTGAACAAGCTGGAGTGTAAATTCAAACTGAACTCCTACAAGATGGTATACGTAATCAAATCCGAGGATTACATGTACAGGAGGACCGCGCTGCTGCGAGCTCAGCAGGTAGGAGCCAGCAGGAGAACTGGGTTGGGCTGCTGGTGTTTCCTGGGACCCAGGGGAAGGGAAGGAAGGAAGCAAGCATTGCCTCTCTGGCAGTTCTGGAGCTGTGAAGATTTGGGTTTATTCAAGATAACAAGAGGTTGTGACTCTGAATCAGTGAAATTCCGGAGGATTCCATTGGAAAAAGATGATTTGGTCATCTGAATGCTTTGGCAACTCTCCTTTTCTCATCCCATGGGAATATTTCCATCTGTTTCAGTCATGTCTTTAGATTTACAAAACAACTACGTACCATATTTCTTGCTGATGAGATACAAATAATTATTTTATTTCATTAGTTTTAGAGTAATTCTGTTAAACTTGCATCCACATCAGATGAGTGTTTTATTGCAGTAGTGACTCTTTGAAACACTGATATTGAGGATTTTGGTTGAATTCCATCTATCCTAGTCAACTGGCACAAACCTCAAGGAAAAGTAAACTCATAAACAGGATACAATGTGCCAGTGCACTTCACAGAGAACCTGAACACAGTGTCTTGAAGTGTTAAATATATAGCATGCATCATAGCCCTTGGTTACTGGAATATACTGAAAGATCTGTAGAAGCTACATTGGATTTTGGATACAAATCTATTGGATTTAGCAGTTAACACCACAAAGCAGTCTTTGGGAGGAGAACAAAAGAAATAATAAAATCTGTAAGTTTTAGTCTGGAGCTTCAATTATATTGGATGTTTTCAATTATGACTAGCCATGGCTTTGTACCATCTGTCTGGGATTTTACATTCTTTAAGCAGACACTCAAAAATGTGCAGAGACCAGAGCTTCTCGAGCCTTCTAGACCTGACCCGAGTCTTAATTTTCCATAGCAGTTGTGTCCCCACTACATGTCATGCATGTTGAGCTTGCTTTTTCCTGGGACTGTACCCCTTACTGGGGACTGGAAACAGACCCTGAGAGCTGGGAAGAGCAGGGCTTGTGTGGTCCTAGGTGCTGGAGGAGAAAGAAGAGGAGACAGCAGCATCTTCTGGGCAATTCAGAAGGGACTCTGAGCTGGGCATGCAACTTTCAGACTCCCACAGGATATGTTCTGTATCTTCAGCCTGAGAGCTGCTGTATTAAACAAAGAGCATAAACCTTTTGGTATTTCTGAGCCCATTTTGCTACTAATTTTCTTGGAGAGGAGGCCTGGGGGGACCTTAGTTAGATCTTTTCTTCTGTCGTTAGGCTAGTGTCTGTGTTACAAATTCCCTCTATGTTTGATTCCTTTGGTTGTTGTCAACCAGTAGCCAATCTTTGTGTGTAACACTGCAGTTTGGAGGCCAAAGCTGCCTTTTTCTAACACCTCTCCCTATTTCTGCAGTCCCATGAAAGAGTGAGCAAGCGGCTGCACCAGCGGTTCCAGGCCTGGGTGGACAAATGGACCAAGGAGCACGTGCCCCGTGAAATGGCAACCGAGACAAACAAGTGGCTCATGGGCGAAGGGTTGGAGGGCTTGGTGCCCTGCACCACCACCTGTGATACAGAGACCCTGCACTTTGTCAGCATCAACAAGTACCGTGTCAAATATGGCACAATATTCAAGACATCCTAAAAGTCCCCCAGGGCGAGGGAAGAGCCCGGGAGATGTATGTGTGTGTGCGCGCGCATCCAGGGAAGGAGAAAGATGCCTTTCTCCCCTTACTGTGTATCTCCGTAACATGGCCACTTGACTAGTGTGTGGCTGGTACAACCTGTCACCAGCGGGATTCCCTGTGGGGATGTGAATCTCCGCCTGGGACCATGGGCCGTTGGCCCTTTCGGGGTGAGAAGGACCCTTCTCTGAACTTGAGCCATCCCAGAGAAACACAAGAAGCTTGTACACACCAGCAGCGTTGAGGCTTTGACTCCCTGGAGGCCCTAAGCAGTGAGGAAAGAGAACTGGATGCTCTCCACCACTGGACTGCTTGGAAGTGTCCCCAAAATCCCCAGGTGCCTGTCACCACCAGATTCCCCTCTCCTTCACGGGCTCTAGTTCGAGGCCGTGGGGCAGCGGACCCTGGGTTTTCTGGCTCCCTCTTCTCCCTCCCAGGCTGGACTCACCCTGTGCAGATCGGTCTGTCCTTTCTAGTGCCAGTGGAACTGTTTTATTTTGGGTTGGTTTGGGTTTTTTTGTACCTGCTTGTTTACTAGTCTCTCCTAGTGCCATGCACCAGCTTTTCACACACATGTACGTACACACACACAGCAGAGAACAACACAATTTTAACATGTTCCCCTCCTTTTTTGTAAATAAATGTACAAATTGTCAATTTTTGGATTTTTTTTGTTTGTTTGTTTTGGGGGTTTTTTTGTTAGTTTGGTTTGTTTTGTTTTTTTTTTAATTAAAGAAAGTATGCTTGATGTGCTAGCATAACTGTACTAGCTTCTTGTGTACCATACTACCAAGTGGCTTGAGAATTAGTACGGACAGACAGACTGATGGAGACATTTATTACACTTTTTACCAAAGGGAGTTACCATTGTAGTGCTTTTGTGTGGAAACTTTTTTCTCATTTTTTTGTAAATAAAAGAAATAATGTCTTTGTTATTAACTGGAGGAAGACACTCGCTCACCCACAGACCTGTTCCTGATCTGAAAGGCACCGTGCAATACACAGTTTTTGGGGTGGAGAAGGGGAGGGAAGGGAGGAGTACGCAACCAATTTTATAAGATTGACTTCACAATCCAAGAGGAAAAAGCAGAAGGTAGTGTGTGTGTTTGGGCGTTAAACAACTGAGGTATAAGCAGCCAGTAAGAGATACAAATATACAGTATAACATTTTAAATATTTTTAATTTTTGGCGCTTTTTTTTCTGGTGGGTAATTTTTATCCACCTCCTCTTTCAGCTCTAAGGATCTTCACTTTTGGGAAGTGTTGCTGAGCTACTTAGCCAGAGCTGATTGTGCTGATATATTTTTCCCTTTCTGTGTTGGAGAAAATATTTTGGGAAGTACCAAACCAGTATTTGACAGAGCTGCTCTGCATCGTGTGTGTGTGCGCGTGCAAGAGAAGAGCGAGGGGGGAGTGGTCTCGGTGCATTTCTCTCCTGAAATCCACATATGGGATATATATTTTTTTAAGTAGAGAAGTTTTAACGTTGGCAGATACTTAAAACACGGGGGAAGAGTCTGATTTTAAAAACAAAGAAGTTGGCACAGACTTCGTAAGCCATGGGAGCCACAATTGCACTGTCTTCTCAAAGGAGGCAGCTTTCCTTGCACAAAGCCGTGCTGCCAGTTGTAGACACCTGGACTGGCTTCCATCATCTCTGCTTGGGGATCCACAAGCAGGACTTTTGCCTCTGCTTCAACCTCTCCCATGGATTTACTGTATTTTAAAACAGCAGGTTCAGAGAATCATAGAATGGCCCGGGTTGAATGGGACCTTAAACATCATCTGGTTTCAGGTTGTCTCCTGGCACCAGAGTTCCTTCCCTTCCACAGGGAAAGGGCAGGGAGCAGGGCCAGAGGGGGACCTGGAGCTGGGGTGAGAGCATGTGGCCCCAAGGTGTCACTACTCATTGGCAGCCAATGCCCAGCATCTGGAACAGGAGCCTCCTATGGAGAAAGGGAAAGAGAGGGACAAAGCCCAGTGGGGAATATTCACACACTGGCAGCAATAAGCTACCTGTCTCATTTCTATTTCTTTGCTGTAACAAGGCAGGGAGGAGCTCTTGCTTGTCCTCTTCCATTCCAAAGGTGTCATGCGTGCTCCCCTGCTGTGTCCCCCCTTTTTTTATCCTGTTGTATGCTCAGGGTGATCCAGAGGGGAAGATCTTGGTTGATACAGGCTTTTGACCCGCTTGGCAGTAACAGCTGCTGCTGCTGTTTGGTGGGTGTCTCGTCCCAGGGTCCTTGTGCCTGCATGTCACTGAGGCGGGGGGGCTGGTGCAGGTCCCCAGGACACACTGCGGGGACACCTCTGCCTCCGGTGCTCCATCCGGCACCCCAGCTCTGCTCCCAACCTGTTCAATAGCAGAGGGTTGCTTTTTTTTGCTTTTTTTTTTTGATCTTGCTTTTTGTATTCTGTAACATGATCCTTGGCCCACGACCTATGTGATTTCTATACCAATGTTGTAAACTTGAATGTAGCACAGTATTTCCATTAAAGCATCAGGGCTGAGCATCGTGTAGATTCTTCCTTCCCTCCTGATGATACACAGTGGCATTTTTGGGGCGATTTTGAGGCAAAGTGGGGGTATGGAGGAGATGTTGGTTGCAGGATTGCTCAGGCTGAGGGACAGCGAGGAGGTGGGTTCTTGCCTTCTCACATGGGGAGCACTCGGCGGACGCGACCCTTGCCGGGACAGGCCCTCACCCCGCGGGCCCGCCCCGGGGCCGAGGTGGCCGGACCGGCGTGCCAGGGCTGCCGGGCCGTGCTCGGGGACTGCCGGGCTCGGGGGCGGCCGGGCCGGGCTCGGGGGCGGCCGGGCTCGGGAGGGGCCAGGCCGGGCCGCGCTTGCGCTGCGCATGGGCGGGGCCGCCGCAGCAGCCATGGCCGCGTTCAAGCACAGGCGGACGGTGCTGGAG
This sequence comes from Sakesphorus luctuosus, assembly GCA_013396695.1. Classification (NCBI taxonomy): domain Eukaryota; kingdom Metazoa; phylum Chordata; class Aves; order Passeriformes; family Thamnophilidae; genus Sakesphorus; species Sakesphorus luctuosus. The sequence continues at coordinate 36,428 of VWZD01009948.1, forward strand.
CGTGTCGAGAAGTTCATCTCCGAGATCTACTTCACTGACTGCAACCTGCAGGGCAGGTGGGCAACGCGGAGGCCTTTCTGCGTCTCCCTCGGGGCAGTGTGCCCAGGTGGCCAAGAAGGCCAGTGGGATCCTGTCCTGTATCAAAAATAGCATGGCTAGCAGGACCAGGGAAGTGATCCTTGCCCTGGACTCTGCCTTAGGGAGGCCACACCTTGAGTGTTGTGTTGAGTTCTGGGCCCCTCAGTTGAGGAAAGAGATTGAGGGGCTGGAGCGGGGCCAGAGAAGAGCAACAAGGTTTGGGAAGGGACTGGAGGACAAATCCTATGGGGAGAGGCTGAGGGAGCTGGGGGTGTTTGTGCTGGAGAAGAGGAGGCTCAGAGGTGACCTCAGCACTGTCTGGAAGTGCCTGAAGGGAAGTTGTGGCCAGGTGGGGGTTGGTCTCTTCTCCCAGGCACTCAGCAATAGGACAAGGGGGCACGGGCTCAAGCTCTGCCAGGGGAAATTGGAGTTGGATATCAGAAAAAAATTCTTTCCAGGGAGAGTGCTCAGGCATTGGAATGGGCTGCCCAGAGAGGGGGTGGATTCCCCATCCCTGGAGATTTTTAAACGCAGATTGGCCGTGGCACTGAGTGCCATGATCTGGTAAAGGGACTGGAGTTGGCCCAAGGGTTGGACTTGATGATCTCGGAGGTCTTTTCCAACCCAATCGATTCTATGATTCTGTCCCGGGGCGCTGGCAGGCGGCTGGGCCAGCTTACGTGTGTCCCCTCTGGGTCCCCTGGCCGCGGTACCCGGGGGGGCTCGCTGAACACACATACGGCAACAAATCCCGAACACAAACACACAGCCCGGCCAGCCTGGAGCGCTGCCTCGGGGCACCACGGCACAGGCCCTCAGCCCTCCCAGGTCCACCAGCCTCTCTAGCATGGCACTTTATTACTCTGTTATCTCTTAATGCTGTTGAGGTTGTTGGGCTGCAGCTGGGAAAACAGGGTGCTCTCTGTCCCACCTCCAGTCTGGTCTTTGCAGGACTGACCATCTTAATATATCCTGGCCATCTTCAACCACAGGCTTTTTGGGGAACGTTGTCCACCTGCAAAACTCTCGTACTTCCAGACTCCGCGGCGCATCCCCTATGATGAGGCTGTTTTGGAGGAATTCAGGCCGGTTGAAGTGGGAGAGTCCTTCGGGCCCACGTGAGTACCAGGTTTTGGTGGTGCTGTGACCGTGGTGGGGTTGGAGCTCATGCCTCATGTGTGTGTGTGTGTGTGTGTGAGTCCTCATGAGCCCTCAATGGTGAAGAAATGAGATGATGGTCTTCCCCCTGAATGCTTGAAGGTGTCTGCACAGAAGCCCTTAGGAATATTTCATGAGGAAACATGAAGTTGTGTCCGTTTCCCAGGAGAGTGAAGAGCCTAGTTCATTGATCCTTTCTGCTTAGAGCTTGTGGTGATCATGGTTGTGCATAGGTGGGGGATGTCTGATTTGTCAAGTTTGGGAGAAGATTTTCATCCTAGCAGTGATCAGACAAGATGCCACTGTCTGTTTTTCTGCAGTCCCAGAGGGGCACAGAATAAATCAGGTCTGTACAGACAGGTGGTATTTGAATCCTGTCAAACTCGTGGACTGTCCCCCACACAGGTTTCTCCACAGAGGCTCTGAGGAAGTGTGCTTTTCTCTAGGGAGAAGGTCACACGGTGGGCTGAGGTTGCTGCTTGCTCTCTTCCAGGTGGGAGACATGCTGGTTTAAGGTGGAGCTGAGCATCCCCCCAGCATGGGCAGGGCGGGAAGTGCACTTCATCTGGGAGAGTGATGGGGAGTCCATGGTGTGGCGAGATGCCCAGCCTGTTCAGGTAAGGAGGCATGAATCAGCAGTGTGCCAGGTACCCTGCTGTGTACAGAATGGCAACTTTTTGCATCCCTGCCATGCTGTGTAGTGGTGCATGCAGGGGCACCATGCATGTGCTGGTTGTTCTTGCGGGAATCATTATCCCACACGGAGTAGTACCAGATCCCTCCAGCCAGCTTGACTTTGGTTAAATGTGCCATCTTCCTGTGCAGGGTTTGACTAAGGAAGGTGAGAAGACCAGCTACATCCTGACAAGCAGCCTGAAAGAGTCAGAACCCCACAGGTGGGTGGTCAGTTGAGCTGGAGCCCTCATGCCACTGGGTGAGCTTGTTATTGTTGGAAGACAAGAAGCTGGGGTGAGACATCGTGGTCTGTGTTGTGATGCTTCTGAGCTGCTCCCTGATGGTTTCCTTTTGGTCCCACAGCCTGACACTGTATGTGGAGCTGGCCTGCAATGGGCTCTTTGGAGCTGGCAAGGGCAGCATGATTGCCCCTCCTGACCCAGACAGGAGGGTCACCCTGAACAAGGCTGAGCTGGTCGTCTTCAACAGAGATGTATATGAACTGCTGGTAGATCTGGAAATACTGCTGGACATGGCCAAGGTATGGGAGCTCCTTCTTTTCTCTCACCCTTGCCACAGCTTCACTGTATCTCCTCCTCCTGTCATTCCGTGACCTGAGACCCTGGAGGAGAAAATGTTTGCTGCTTCTGCTTTAGCACGATTGACTCTGTCTAAGACTTGATGATCCTTGTGGGTCCCTTCCCAACTCATCCACTTTTTTCCCAACCTATCCACCTTCTGCTCCAAAGCAGGATCTGTTAGCCAGAGTCCTCTGGAATGGGCATATGTGTAATCTGGATTTAGAAGGCATGTGAGAGAAGGTGTAAGGTTGTGTTTGTGAAGCAAGGACATGGTGTTTACCTGGTACCACTGGCTGAGACAGATGTTAGAAGGAGGTAGCAGGTTCTCCTTGAGGCAGGTGACATCTGAGCTGATGCAGTGGCCAAACTGTTCTGCCTTCCAACCCCAGCTCCTCGGGGAGGAAAACCAGAGGAGTTTCCAGGCACTGTACACTGCCAACCAGATGGTGAATGTGTGTGACGTTACGGACCCCTCCACCTTCCCCACTGCCCGTGACCTGGCTGCGGCCATCTTCAGCCAGAGGAATGGCGAGAGCCAGCACACCATCCATGCCATGGGGCACTGCCACATTGACTCTGGTGAGTGCAGCACACACTCCCTCTTTGCTCACCTGAAGGCTAGGACATGTTGCCCAAGGGGAGGGTGGGCTGCCCTTGAGCACCAGGCACCAGGTACCATGCCCTGAGTCACACAGCTGGTTTTTCACTGAGACAGGGGAGTGCAGGTCTCGATAACTCTGCCCTTTGGAGCACTGATGGGGCTGGGGATGAGGGATGAATTATAGCCTGCTTGATTTACCATCTCAGGATGGGTTTCAGAGTGGTTCCAGCTCCAGGAGGAGCTTGTGCTGAGTAATAACTATGGTGGGGCCATGCCTGTCCTGCAGCCTGGCTGTGGCCATATGAGGAGACCATCCGTAAGTGTGCTCGGAGCTGGGTCACCGTGGTCCGTCTGATGGAGTGCAATCCAGAGCTCACCTTTGTCTGCTCCCAGGTGAGTGATCTCTCCTTGAAGACCTCTCTTCTGCTCATTGCATGTTGCTTCTCCAGCAAAAAGAGATGGGGGATGACCAGAAGTGTTGCAGAGAGAAGGGACATGGGTGTGGAGGAGTGTGGGGGAGCTGAGGCTGATCTTTGTGCTCTGGCAGGCACAGCAGTTTGAGTGGGTGCGGAGCTGGTACCCTGGGCTCTACATGCAGATTCTGGACTTCGTGGCCAAGGGGCAGTTCATTCCTGTTGGAGGCACCTGGGTGGAAATGGTGAGTAGCACAGTGAGCCTGGCTTGCCATAGCCCCTCTGTGCCATCCTGGTACTGGGCCTGGCGTTGGAGGGGAGAGCAGAGCCTTTGCTGAGCCTGTCTGGTTGGTGAAGGTCTCTGAGCCTAGAACAGCAGCTGTCTGAAGTGCCTAGCCTAGCAAAAATACCATCCTGCCAATATAATTTCCTGAGAAAGGATCTTTGCACTCACTGAGCTGTGTTCCTCCTTTTTGCCTCTGCCAAGCTCTGTTCAGGCCCTCTCCATGATCTCCACATCAGGTGGACGGGAATGGAGTTTTTACAAGACCTCCCCTTGCCCAGTGCCTGGCTTTTCTCACAGACTCCCTGTGTTTTACCCCCAGGATGGGAACCTGCCCAGTGGGGAGTCCATGGTGCGGCAATTCCTCCAGGGACAGAAGTTTTTCCAGGAGCAGTTTGGACGGATCTGCTCAGAGGTACTTGATCACACACCTTCCTTGCACACCATCTCCTTCCACTTCTTGCTGTGTGTGAGGTTTTCCTGACTCGTGTCTCCCTCCCTCTGTTCCTGTCACTTCTGCTCCCAGTTCTGGCTGCCAGACACATTTGGATACTCGGCCCAGCTGCCCCAGCTGATGCGTGGCTGTGGGATTCAGCGGTTCCTCACACAGAAGCTCAGCTGGAACCTCGTGAATGCCTTCCCAGTGAGCTGTGCTTCCCTTCTTTTCAGGGGATGGATGTGTGGATGCTGGAGTCTTCTTGGACCTGTTGGTTTCACAGTCCTTCAGCTCAGCTAACACAGGCTCTGCTTTCAGAAGCCACCAGTTTTTGGTGGTAGCAATGTCCTGTCAGACTTTAGGGGAGAGGAAGGACACAGTTAGAGATTCCAGCTGGGCCCCTGGCCTAAAAATTGCTTCTTCTTCCAGACAAGAAGCTATGACTTATGTGCAGGTCCAACAGACAGCAAATCCAGCCTCTCCTTGCTGTCTCCTGCACTTATGGTATTCCCTGTCCTTGGACAACTCTCTACTTACACTGATCCATCAGAGCATCCTCCAGTTTCAGGGAGGGAAACTGAAAGCCCAGTTTGAATCCTCAGGGGGCTCTTGAATGCATGTCCCCTGTGCACCACATTTTCCTTTCACTCCCCTCCAGCATCACACCTTCTTCTGGGAAGGCATTGATGGTTCCCGAGTCCTGACTCATTTTCCCCCTGGTGACTCCTATGGGATGCATGGGCTTGTGGAGGAGGTAAGTGAGGTTTCCAGACCTGCACATGAAGTGCAGCCTCCTTGGAGAGGGCACTACCGGGGGAAGGGAGCAGGATAGCTGGCAGCATTGTTGGACAAAAGCTGTTTGGGTGCCTGACAGTTGATTGCCTGCCTCCAAGATGTGGTCTGTGCCTGATTTTGGCAGTCTGGGCTGGGGAAGAGGGGCAGGACTGGGCTTTGAATCCTAAAGGCTGACGTTGCTTTGTTGTGGGAGGTGGAGCTGGGCACTAGGGGATTGCAGCTGCCCAAAAATCCCACCAGATGCTGAAAACAGTGAAGAACAACAAGGACAAAGGACATGTAAACCACAGCGCGTTCCTCTTTGGCTTTGGAGATGGAGGAGGGGGCCCCACACAGAAGATGCTGGATAGGATGAAGAGAATGAGTGACACAGATGGGCTGCCAAGGTGAGAGGAAAGCTCCTCTCTCCTGGCAGGAGCATTTGCTTTGAGCCAGGCCTGGCCTTCACTACCAAAAGAAAGGGAGCAGGGCAGAGAGACAGGCAAGCAGAGGGCTGGGAAGGATTTTCAGGGGAATGGAGTCTGTCATCAAGAGCTGTAAGAACAGGTATACAGGGCAGCCATGGGCAGTTTATGAGTCCTCAGCAGAGTCATGGGTTGAGTGGCCAGCACAGAGGCTGTGCCTGGCAGTCAGCCTGCCTGGGAAATGTCCACAGGAGAGGGTCAGTGGTCTCAGGAAACAGAAGAGGATAGGAGAAGGGTGAGGGGAGTACTGTGTACAGTTGTATTGAAATATCTGAGGCCTTGGTTCCAGGACTGTCAACTTTCCATCTGGGATGTACCATTATCCATGTCACAGTCTTTTCCCCAGCTCATCACTGTTTGTGTGTCTCTCCCATAGGGTGCAGATGTCAACTCCCAACCAGCTCTTTTCTGTCCTGGAGAAGGAGTCATCACAGCTGTGCACCTGGGTGGGAGAGCTCTTCCTTGAGCTGCACAACGGCACGTACACCACTCAGGCCCAGGTGAGGCTCAGGCCATGCAAATTCATGACACCTACAGGTAACCAACCTTCCTGCACTGGAGCTGGGTTTCTGCTGTGCATGTGAGAGATCCACTCCGAGCTATCAGTTTCCTCAGCATCTTCCTTCTGTCCTTAACTGTCACCAGATAAAGAAGGGGAATCGAGAGTGTGAGCGGATACTCCATGATGTTGAAGTGCTCAGCACCTTGGCTGTGGCACAGGACAGTGTGTTCCAGTACCCTGCCAGCCAACTGCAGCGGCTCTGGAGGTGAGGGATTACTAGGATGAGAGTTGACAAGCCCTAACATAGAGAGATTTAAAGGATGCCATGGAAGAAATTCTTTTCTCTCAAGTGTTGGCTAATGGGGGAATAAGGAACAGTTATTAGGTTGTTTGTCTTGTAAACAGGGGTCTTGATTGAGAGAGGAACTTTCTGGTTTGTTCTAAGCCAGAACAAATCCAGTCCTCTCACTTCCTCACCTGGGTTCTGCTCTCTCTGTTAGGTTATTGCTGCTCAACCAATTTCACGATGTTCTGCCAGGCAGCTGTATCCAGCTCGTGGTTGAGGATGCCCTGCAATACTACACAGGTGAGCAGAAGTTTGGCTAGGAGGGCACTTACCTGCCGGAGCACAGAGAGTCCTGCCTCGTAGGGCTGCAGTGGTTTCAGTCCTGGACTACCAGAGCAAGCCTGTGCAGACATGTGTCTGAAACAGTGTTTAATAAGCAGGGGAGCTAACAGATTGAAAACCATCCCAATTTATTGACTTTTCTGCTTGTTGCTGGCATGCCAGGATAGACCCTACAAAGGTTTGCTCCTGCCTGCTCACAGATGCTTGCAGGACCTTTGTGAACCATAATTTTCCAGCTGAGCTGGCACACATAGCTCATTGTAATCTTGTAATAACAAAATTAAGAATAACTATACATTTGAATTACTTACTAGTAGATAATAATAATTAATGATAATTAGTAATTGTAGCTTGGAAGGAAATAATGTGTGAACATTGCAGAGGAGTGCCAGAAGCTCTCTCAGATCCAACTTAGGCCCTTTTGTTGCCCAGAGATCCGCAGGACTGGTGCTCGGCTGCAGGAGGAGGCTGTGCAATCCCTGTGCAAGGATCTGCTGCAGCCCAAGGCAGGAAGCACAAAAAGCACTCTTGTGTTGAACACTTTGCCCTGGGAACGCACTGAGGTGATCTCCAGGCCTGAGCCAGATGGAACAGAGACTTTGGGTATGTCTGACCAGCGGTAACTCTTGTATCAGAATTTCTTACAGGGGAAGAGACAGCTAACAAGGAAATACTTTGCCTCTCCTTCCCCTGGGGAGGGTTTTACTGACTGTTCACACTGTTCCTTGGACAACTTGAAACGGAATAAAGTCCCCTGAAGTACAGATGAAGAAAAGGAGGTTATGACAGGAGGTACTAGGTCTGATGTGAGAGCATTAGTACAGTGTGATGTAGGTTTCAGTCTGCGGCAGATGTTGGAACAGAAATTCTTTGCTTTGCAGCACTGGTGACAGTCCCCAGCATGGGCTATGCTCTAGTGAGGGAGCCATTGCTGCCCTGTCAGCCTGTGTCAGTGATGAAACAGGTAAGCACAAGGCAATTTTCCTCAGATCTGTGTTCCCTATGTCAAAGACTGAATGGGGAGAAATCTAAGGAATCCAGCATCCAGCAAATCCACATACTAAGTTTTCAACTGAAGCACTCAGCTTCCACAACTGTGGCTCTGTGATACCTATTTCCGGCCTTTTCCCAAGAAGGATGGCTGTGTTACCATGGAGAATGGAGTGATTGCTGTCTGCCTGGACATGGCGGGGCACCTGACTTCACTTCGGCTGCTGGATTCTGAGAGGTCTGTGTCACCCAGTCCCTGGCCCCAGGCTCCTCAAACCTATCCCAGGACAGCTGTTCACTGTATGCTCTTGTCCACTGCTAGTCTTCGTGATGCTGCTGTTTCTCTGTGCCACTTTCTTTCAGAGAGTTAGTCCCAGATGGCTGCTATGCCAACCAGTTTGCACTGTTTGATGATGTTCCCCTCTACTGGGATGCCTGGGACGTGATGGATTATCACTTGGAAACCAGGTACAGGAGTAGTGCAGACAGCACTTGGATTTTGTCTTTGCCCTTAGATTCTTGCCTGCCTGTCAGTCCTAGCTGTAAGAGGGCATTCACTCTGGAGGAGTGCCTGCTGTGTGGGAGGCTGGATTGGGATTTTGGAACCTGGATCTACCAGGCTAAGACTGTCTTCATTTCTTTCTCCAGGAAGCCAGTGACCACACTGCTGAAGCCTCTGGAAATCACCCTGGCTGGGGGCCTGCGGGGAAGTGTGAGGTTCTCCCTGCAGGTTGGGAAAAGCAGCATCTTAACCCAGGAGATCATCCTGGATGCCACATGCCCGTACCTCCGCTTCCTGACCCAGGTTTGGCCAGTGGCTGCTGCATGATACCAACATCCTGTGCAGCAGGAATTACATTCCCATACCTGTTTTCTTTCTTAGAGCCCCCTGGTTCCTCTCCTCCTCTGCCTTAGGGGAAGGCAGCCCCAGGGTTGGAGGGGTCCCAAGGGAGAAGGGGGAAGAGGGACGGACCAGTTCATCCTGGTGTTGAGACACTGGTGTGGTTTTATTGTAGCTTATGTGAGCTGGGTGCAAGCCAACTGCTACACACCGGGGAAGGAAGAGTGCTGCTTCTCCCTGTCAGACCCCATGGTGATGTCCTTCTGCTCTCACATTTAGGTTGAGTGGAAGGAGGCTCACAAATTCCTGAAGGTGGAGTTCCCTGTGCAGGTCCGAAGCACAAATGCTACCTACGAGATCCAGTTTGGACATGTGCAGCGGCCAACACACCGGAACACGTCCTGGGACTGGGCTCAGTTCGAGGTGAGAGGGACGGTGGTCTGGTCCCAGGACCAAGCTGCTTCTGCTCCTGACAGCAGCTCTGTGTGGTGAACCCCTCCCTTGGTACCTGCTGCAGGTGTGGGTTCACAAGTGGCTGGATCTCTCTGAGCATGGCTTTGGAGTGGCTCTGCTGAACGACTGCAAATATGGGGCATCAGCCCACAGGAATGTCCTCAGCCTCTCTCTGTGAGTTCAAGATGGATGAAGGGGGCACTGCTGCAAGTACTTTGCCTTGTTATATGTCTCTTGGAAGTCAAGGCAATACCTGGTCCTAAATGACATTATAGTCTGATGGCTGGCTGTTGTCTGAGAATTTGGCTGACTTACATTATCTTAGTCAATTATAACTAATTCCTGTGAGCTATGCTCATAGATCATTCGGGAGAGATCAGATTTTTCTGTTGCTGGCCAAAACATACTGCAGGAGGGAAGGCTTAAGGAGAGGGAAGGAACAGCAATGTTAATGTTACAGGTGCATGCAAAGCTAAAAGAAACTACTTATTTCATTTTTACTGTCAGCCACCGTTTCCACAGAGAAACACCCACGTATTTTAGCTTCATGGACTGTCCAGGGCCTGTTTGCTGTTGCATGTTTGCTTTCACCCCTGGGCCCAGCCTTGAGGTAGTGAGGGGAGCAGTTATCTTGTCATAGTGCTTCTCTGGCTCTACCCTGTGTGACAGTGGGTGCTGCCAAGACACCAGTCTCACTAACCTCGTGTTGCCTTAGGCTGAGAGCACCCAAGTCCCCCGATTCCACAGCAGACATTGGGCACCACCAGTTCACCTACGCCGTGATGCCTCACCAGGGTGAGTGACGGGCCCCGTAGGGATATCCTGGGGTAGGGGGATGCTTCAGTGAGCCTTGGATGAGCATAGCTCTGTCTGTGCACAATCGTGGCTGGCTAAAGATTCTTGTGATGCAGGTTCCTTCCAGGAAGCTGGTGTGATTCAGCATGCCTACAACTTGAATTTCCCCCTCCATGCGGTCCCAGCCAGCTCTGCCCAGTGCCCATCCTGGAGTGCCTTTTCTGTTAGTTCACCTGCTGTCGTGCTGGAGACTGTCAAGCAGGCAGGTCCCAGGGCAGAGGTGGGGAGGACAGAAGGGGCTAAGGTGCTGTTGTTGAGCGTGGCTTGCTCTTTCCCCCACACTGAGTGGTGGTTAGGCTCAGCTGAGCGGAACAACTTGGGTTGGAGAGGCTGTGCCTATCTCGTTTGTCTCAACTCCCACCTGCACTGTCTCCCAAAGGCTGAGGACAGACCTGAAGCCGTGGTGGTTCGGCTGTACGAGGCATATGGCAGCACCGTTACTGCCTGGCTACAGACCTCCCTCCCCGTTAAGGAGGCAATGCTGTAAGTCCATGCCAGAGGGCTGGGTGCGTGTGGGGATAAAGTTAAGTCCCTTCAGCCTCATGTGCTTTCCTCCCCAGCTGCGACCTCCTGGAGCGGCCGGCTGCACAGGGCTCCCTGTTGCTGGGGCAGCAGGGCTTGAGGCTCTCCTTCACACCCTTCTGTGTGCTCTCTGTCCTCTTGGTCTTGAGCCAGTGACACCATCCACTGCTCTTGCTGATGCTGCAGCAACCTGGACCAACACTATGATCTCAAATCACAGCCTGAGCCTTCCCCAGTCCCAAGAGCTGTGCAAGACAGCTGTTCCAGGCTTCCACAGTGGCTCCTGTGTCTCAGCCTTCATCTTGTCTAACAGCAAGTGTAAAAACACAGTCCACTCCTTTGCCTCTTCCTCTGCCTTTGCACTGCCCTTGCAGATGGGGAACACAAATAAACAACAGGATTACATCAAGCTCCAGCTTGTTTGCTCAACTTATTTCCAGGTAACTGCACTGACCTGCCTCCTCCCAGGGGCTTTGCTGTAGCTGCTGCCTCTTTAGTGTCTTCAGCAGGATTTCACTACTCCTGGGACTGGGGAGGCAGAGCTTACCTTTATTTTGGGGGAGATGAGGTGCATGGAAAGCCTGCTATAGCCTCTGTGCGGAAAAGGGTGGGCACTGGGGTTGTCCTTAGCATGAAAAAGTGTGCATGGTGATTTCTACACAAAATACTTTATTAGAAAAAACAGTGATTGGAGCAGCAGCCAGAAAAGGGAAGAGAGAACCCAATTTCAGTCAGAGGGAAGAGTCACAATGTAAGGTCCTGGCCCTTTTTCCCCTCAAATGCTTCTGGACATCAGGAAAATGCCCCACCACCAAGCCCAGCTTCTCCCTCACACCCTAGCAGGATGCAACGGTAGCAAACAGCTGTGAGCACAGGTACAGAGTAGCTTCATTTCCCCCATTGCTAATCCAGGTCCATGGCCAGGCCCTCCCTGAGCCATTAATGCCTCTCAGGAAGTGGGCAGTGGGCAGCACTCACAAGGCAGCAGGGACTGTGCCTGGAAAAGGGAGAGGGAAATGAGTCAGAGGGTGAGGGAGTGTCTGGCTCTGCCCCACTGACTCCTTTTCTGCCATTTGACACCCCTCAGGCCCTTTGATACAAGTGAGCACTCCCACGGCCCCCACCTCTGTGTCTGAAAGCTGTAGGGGCTGCTCAGTCTCACCTCTGCCCTTGCGTGCAGACCTCTGGCGGCTTCTTTTGGTGTTGAGAAGCACCTCTGGCTCGGGCAAGGCTGGAGCAGGGGTCACTCTCCTCCTCCTTCGAGCATGTCCCTTCCCTGGCTCACTAGCCTTCTCCTCCCCTTCTTCCTTCTCATCTGACTTTGGGGGGGTTGCTGCAGCCCTGGGGCGCCTTTTCAAGGCACGTGAGGTGACCTGGGTAGACATCAGAGCTGGAAATTAGCAGCAGAAGTGTGCTTGAAGCACCAGAAGATGGGAAGCTCTGTGTAGGATTACCACCATGGATTCAGGAGCAGCCTGAGTAAGGTAAGGGGAACAGGACAGCCAAAGGACCACAAAGCTGCTTACCTTAGGGGTCAGTGCCTTGGGGTCTGCCTTCAGCTGAGCACGCTTTTTGCAGGGTCTCTTCTGAGGCATCTGCCCTGTGTGAGAGGACATGCCCAGGTTAGGTGGGGTGAGAAAGGGATGAGGCACAGCCTGAACCCCAAGGGACAGGCCATGGCACAGTGACCTTGCAGGGATGCTGTCCTGGGTGATGAGTTGAGCTCTGAGGAACTGCAGGATGAAAAACCATCCTGCCAGTGCAACAGCTGTGTCCAAGCAGCTTGGGATGGGGGTAGGAAGCCCAGGGGAAAATAGGCTCTGTCCCCTGATGCCAACAGCTGTCACAGGCCTGTCAGCACCACAGGGAGAGGGGCTTTGCTCCTGCCTTTGCCTTTATGCTGCACAGTAAGGACACAGTTGCCCAGTCCCAGAGCAAGAGTGGGTCCCCTGGTGGGGGAGGGAGGACACACTCACCTGTGGGAGCCATGGGGCCAGGCTCTCCCTGCAAGGAAGGGACAGAGCATTGACTGGGGTGCATGCAGTCATTCTGCAGGCAGCAACAGCAGAATCCCTGCCCCTTCTCCATCCCACAGCAATGGCAGGGATAGGGAAAGAGCCACACTTCTCTGGGAACCCAGGAGAGTCAGGCTTACTCTGCCTGTCCTGTGCCTTGCGGACTCTCCTGTCAGTCCTGTTCCTGCAAGGCCACAGACACAGGGCACAGGAGTGGAACAGACCACCCAAGCCCCTCATTCCCTTCATCTGCTCCAGACTGCCCACCATCCCTTGGCCAGCTGGCTACCACACAGAGGGTTCTTGTCACCTCCATGCCCTGCAGCTTGGTGCAGAGGAAGATCTCCAGCCACTCAGTGTAAAGCTTGGGAGTCTCAGCAAACAGAAAATGGGCTGGAGGAGTGGTTTGTGGTTCCTACCTGGAACCATATGGTCCTGCCGTTGCGGTCACGCAAGGAGCTCATGCCAGGCACCAAGTAACACTGCAACCAGTTCTTGAAGGCGGCATAGTTATCCGCATGCTCGGGATCAAGAAGGTGCTTCTCTGGGAAGAAGAGAGGGAAAGCACAGAAGTAGAGCAGAAGCCGTGATCACGGTGTCAGGATGCCCGCCCAAACCTCCTGATACTGGGAATGCAAAGCCCCAGCCTCCCTACCACCCCCAGCTGTCCCTGTCCTGTTGTCTCACCTGCCATGATGACCTCCATGGGCACAGCACGGCACAGCTCCAGGAGATCTGGGTTCTTCTGCATCAGCTTCACCTTCTTGCTCAACCTCAGAGAAGGATCCTGCAAGGGTTGAGAAGGGGAGGGAAGTCACCTGCCAGCCACCTCTGTCTCCTTGGTGTCTCTTCTCCCCAACACTAGCCAAATTCTCTGTCTCTTGCCCTCCTGAGGATTAGTTGTCATACTCTCCACACATGCCAGCCCTGAGCTCACCCCACAGCAGGCTTCCAACTTAGCTACAAGACATGAAAGAGGGCTAACACACACAAACACCAGCAGTTTCAAACGCACCCTTCAGGCTGTGTAGTTTAAAATAGCCACTTTCTCTCCCCCAAGGCCACAAGAGCAGCCTTGGGCTTTACTGCAGCCTTCCCTGGATATTTTAAGCTTCCACGGTGTTCTGTTTTCCTCTCCTCTCCCCCACCCCAAAAATATTCACAGAATTCTTGAAAGCAGAAGCCAGGCACAGCTCATCCTGCAGGACCACAGGCGACCAAACCCCTGGTATGACATCTGTCTGGAAATCTGCCACTTTCTGAGCCTGTGAAAGTACCCAGTATTCCTCACCTTCTTCCTCCTCTTCTGCACCTGATCCTTCAGGGCCTCCAGCACAGTCCGAGCCTTTTCAAAGGGAGGGATCTTCAACCTAAAAAAGTCACACACAAGCCTGCACCCTTGGTTCTGGCACTGTCCATATCTACCAGGTAAGCAGGCACTGCCAGCTTAGCCAAAGAGCCATCAAGCTCCAATAAACTCTTGGAGACCAAACTTCCATGGCAGGTCAGCGGGTGCTCAACCCACTTTACCTGTACAGGATCTCAGCACGCAGGTAATTCCCAATCCCATTGAAATACTTCTGGTTTAAGAGGGCCTCACAGATGGGCTTGTCAAAAGCCTTGTCATCCAGGTTCTTCAGCACGTTCTCTCTGCAACAGAGCATGGGGCATCAAGAATAGTCACCTGGGCATGTCTATGCAGGAAAAGCTGTCAAAACAAGCAGGGGGCATTCCTTCAGGGTGCTCACCTGAAAGCTTGGTACTCGGAGACTACGCAGGGCCCGCGTTCCTGCTGCCAGGCGTCCCCCAGGCGCCAGGACCCGAATCGGCGGGGGTCGACGAAGCAGAGGGCGCGTGGGGGGCTCTCGCGGGTGAGGAAGCGCAGGTGGGCATGGCGGGGCAGCTCGGCGGCCGGGCACAGCCGGAACGACCCCGACATGCCGAAACGGACCACGAGGTCCTGCGGGGGGGCGGCGGCGGGGTCCAGCGCGCTCAGCGTCAGCCGCAGCTCTTTGCCGCGGGCAATGGCCGAGATGCGGTAGGCCTCGCTGCGGAAGGGCACCTCAGGGCCGCGGCCCACTGCCGAGCGCTCCACGCCGCCCGCAAACACCAGCCCGTCGCACGCCCTGTTGATGAAACGCCCGGCCAGATGCACCTCCGGACACTCGGGCATGGCCGCGGCAGCACCGAGAGCCCAGACCGCTCACCCCGGCGCCGCCTCCAGCTACGACACGCCCCGCCCTCTCCATTCACTGCGCGGCGGGCGGTGCGCGCTCCTATTGGCTGCGCGGAGGGCGCCGCACGGCCCCATTGGCTGCGCGGTAATACCGGAGGTTGTGCTGCCGAGGAGGCCGCACCGCAGGAAAACACAGCAAAGTACGGCTCGGCTTAGTCACCGGGACTTTATTGAAGCTGCCCCGAGGGCCCCCGGATGCCAGGACGGCAGGTAAAAGTCCCCCTTCCCAGTCAAGAGCACCAGATTCGGCCCGGCAAGTGTCCCTGCCTCCCACCATCGCCCCTTCTGGCTCCTCAGAGAAGGGTATTCATCAGAGTCTGGGCTTGCTTCAGCTCTGCAGAGAGGATGGAGGTGTCAGGGAGCTGCTGGTATTGTAGCATCCTCCACAGCATCCTTCCCAGCATCCCCCATGAACCTGGAGGTCCCTGCTGCCACCCATCCTTCAGCCTCACCTGTCAGCAGCACCCGGAACTTGTCGGCCGAGAGGGTCATGGAGACAGCCGATGTTCTGCACTCTCTGTCCCTCACGTTGAAGGTCAAATGCACCAGGGGCTCGTTGACCTCCTGCAGCTCGCTGGAGCTGAGGGTGTAATCCACCCTCCAGCACACCGAGCCCAGCTGGCTCACTGGGGTGGGTAGTGGGGTGATGTCAGCACCCTGGCTCACTCCAGCAGGGTGACTGACACCAACCCCCGAAACCCTGTGAAGACTGAACACTCCACTCACATCGCAGGCTACAAGCCCTGAGTCTGTCCTGGAGGGAGCTCTGCTTCTCCTCATAGGTACGACACAACCCACTGGCATGCTCTGCTCATGAGGAAAGAGAAGAACCACCCTGCTCACACCAGCCCTGCAGCTGCCAAACCCCACCACAGCACCTGAGGAGACCCTGGGGATGGATGGCACAGAAGGGAGGTGATGGAGCACAGCACAGCATCCAGCCAGTCCTGCATCTGGTGTGAAGAAGGCAGCACTGCGAGCTGTGTTGGGCACATCCTACCAGGTCTGGCCTGTGGTGCCACCCTGAGGGGCCCCCCCTACCTTTGGGCAGCCCCAGCTGCTGCAGCTCACTTGACAAGGACTCGCTGTCTACATTGTGCTTGGCTGCACTGGAGAGGATGAAGCAGAGGACAGCGATGGTCGCCTTCACATCCCCAGACTCTGCGGACAGGATGGAGGGTGAGCTCTGCCACCTTCAGCAGGTAACTCCAGCTGAATCGCTGCCCATGCCCAGCACAGGGCTCCACGGGAGGCTCCCAGTTACGACAGCAGTGCTTACCTAACTTTGCATCTGAGGTCAGCTTCAAGATCTTCTCATACTGTGGGAGAGCAGAGCATCATGGTTAACACCAGGTAACACACTCACTACCAACATTAACACTAATAATTCTTAGCTTAATAATATTTAACATGCATATTACTACTAGTAGTAGTGGCTGATAGCTTTCTTATTGCTGAGGCTCCACGAAGAATACAAGATTAATTAATAGTGCAGATGGTTAATATCGCTGTAGTGTTGAACCACTGCCATAGCCCCGCACTCACTTCGATGGCCTCCCCCAGCAAGTCCCGCAGCACCTGGGCGCAGATCAGCTTCAGCTTCACCGAGGACTGCGGGGGGAAGAAAGAGGGTGAGCAGCGTGCCTGGGGCGGGGAGTGGGCGGGCAGGGGGATGCGGGGGGCGCGGGCACTTAACGATTTTAGCCAGGGTGCTGATCTCGGCCAGCA